>APFE031648423.1:0-11721 GCA_000404065.3 Pinus taeda
CAGTGATCAAATTTGAAGGTCTACTCTTACTTTCATTTGGAAGGGCATATATTTATCCAACCCTTCAAGGATGAAAATTTATAAAAAAAAAATTCACTTCTATTGAAAAGTATATATTAAATAAACCCCTCAAAAAAAATTCATAATGAAATATTGTCAAATATTCTCAAATTCCATTAAAAAAGGTAAACATATGTTTCTTCTATTCATTCGATGATCTTCAAAAGTATTTGGACTTACATAATTGAAAATATAAATAGGTTTTCCCAATAGAAATGGATTTCTAGTTTTCATTTATTTCCATACATCATAAGTAGCATTCCAATATACCTCATTTAGAGAATGATGTGCACTTAGAGATAGAAACATTAACATATCTAGCGTCTCCAACGAAAGCCTTTATCTATCATCATTTTTTATCGTGTTTAATTTTCAGAAGCCTCTTTCAGACACTGATGTGGTTGTTGGGATAACAAGAATAGCTTGCCATAATTGCATCAAATATGGAAAGTCTTCAAACCATTCATGCTCATCTCCACATAGGTCTCATGTCATACATATGACTTTTAGGGTATGATTTACAAATAGCACAAGTAAATTCATTCATTTCACCCAAACATATAGCAGTATCCACAATAGATGATTCCCCAAGGCTAAATTTTTTCACATAAACATTTCAGCTATATTTCTATTGGACAACCTATATTATTCACTTCTTCATAATGATGTTGAGAAGTGAAAAACTTAGCAACATTAAATACATGTAAATCTATGAATCTCCTGTCTAAATATTTAATCACCTTTAAAATAAAACATTTTCCCAAAAGAATACAATCATATAGTAGCCCCGAATAATTTCATCTTTGGAAAATTTTTGAACCTCAATGGATGTAAATGTACCATAACTGTGCAGTTGTACTATCTGAAAAATCAGGCGTTCCTCTTTATGCTTTAACTAAAAAAGAAGACATATGCACTGCATCTACACCAAAAATGCTTTCCAAAATTCGTTTACGAAGCATGCTAATAGAAACATCTAAAGTAGTGTCAATGTATTTAATATCAACATGATCCTCTTCAAACTTTTGATTCAACTTATTTAATTCAACGAGCATGTCTGCAAGTATATGGATGCAAATTTTCACTTGAAATATTATTGCCAACTCATACATTTTTTTCACCCCTAACTCCCAATCCTAACAAATAATGCATGAGTGTAACAAGCCTTTCCATGACCTTTCCTCTTGAGATCCACCAAATTTTATGAATTTGTAAGACCACTAACTTAGTGAATTGAAATTTATACATTAGCTCTCTCAATTTTCCATGTCCTTTAGTTGATTTTCCAAGCCATGAATAAACTTTGTTTCAAATTTGTTAAGAGATTGCAACTCTGGAAAATGAGATGAAGCCTCATTGCTTGTTAATGCTTCCCTGTGAGCTATGCAATGGATAACTAATAAATAAGGACCATACAAAGATTAGGAGATAAACCTTCATGAATACCCCTCATGGACGATGCACCATCTGAACCAAAACCAAAAAAAATCATCAAATATAAATCCATTTATACTAAAAGAGTTCTCACTAGATCATACATACATTGAGCTATTCCATCCTTTATTTGAAGTAAATATTGTCAAACATTGACCTCTTCCTCCATTCATCAAATATGTAATATAAACAACCAATTGGTGTTCCATAATTTGATCAGTTCTTTCATCAATTGAAATTGAGTAAAATGACCTATGCAAAATATTCTCTTTTAGATTGTTCCAATACACCTCTTTAGAAACTTGAAGAAAATATTTTCTTGGTGTGGTATTTGTGTATGCAGAAAATTCATTGTTAGAAGCATGCGTGGAGTGCATTTATACCAATTCAAGTCACATATTGACTTATACATTTCTAAAGATAAATCATGTATAGCAACAAAATACATGTTTTCAACCATTGATATAATTTTCTCCTTCCTAGCATTACCATTAGTTCTACATGTTTAGTGATTGGAATATTGTTTCAATGGCTTTTTCCCTCCAAAATTTGTAAAACAAAAATTGAGCTTTTGGTTTTGCATGGCCACTTGTACCACTAACTTGAAGAGTGATAGTTCCCTCTTTTGAAAATGGAGTCTCACTTTTAAATTTAACATGTCAAGAACATTTTATCCTTTCATTACCATTAAATGTTTTAAAACATAAGCCCATGGAAACCTTGCATTCTATTTAGATTTGAATATTATTTTGTGTTTCTTGGATGGGTTTTCTATTTAAACAAGCTCTACACTATTTGATTCAGCATATTCATGTAGATGAGCATCAACTTAATTTGAAATATTACATGGTTGATGAGAATGTTGTGTAAGACCAAATGATTCAACAATTGACAATTTCATTTTATCCTTCTTAGGACGACCAATAGGAGACATTTTTCAATATTTACACTATTAAATAAATAAAAAAAGAATAAGTAAATACATAAATTAAAAATCCATTAGCAAGATTGAGATAGAAAAAATTCAACCTTAGCAACATGCCATAGGATTTGACTATAGATATCTTGATAGGTTATTCATTGATTTATTGAATTATGTTTTGTAACATTCTACGAAACTTGTAGCTTTATGATAGAGAACAAAAACTTCATGAAAATGGTACTTGGACAAGAAATCTATATGGATTTAAGCAACGAAGAAAAATAAGCAATAGTTTGAATGAGAGCATTATAGTTGTGGAGTCCAATACCCTCAATATAAAATAGATATTCTTTTCACAATTGGTTGATTCATATAATTATGACAATAAAAATTTGCACCATTAACAATGTAGAAAACAACTCGACCACCCATCCCTAGAATGGAAGGATGACACGCAGTTGCATTGAGGGTATCTAGCCACAATGTTGATTTCCTAGGGTGTGGATTCTATGGTGCCCAGGATAAATTGTGTGACCATGAAGGTCGTCATTACTTCAAGGGGTGTTGCATTAAAGAATCCATAGAATGAAAAAACCAAATGTTAATGAAGATATGAGGAGGTTAATGAAAAATACCTCATAGTCTAGCATCGAACAATAACTTTACTTCTGTGGATGATGGGTTGCAATTCAAATGAAAATGGAAAAAATGGATGCAGGGAAAGAGCACTCAAGGATAATCACGGAGGAGCAAGAGCACGTGCATAGTTGTTGAATGGTTATTCAATGTGCTATGTTGCTCTCTGCTAGGTGTAATATTACCATGACTGTTGCATGTCTCACTGTTGAAAGTTGCATCATGTTGGCGTCAGTTGGGGGCCTTAAGGAAACGTCCCCAAATCGTGACATAACTATTAAATTGTATGAGGTCATTTGGACTTTGACTGGTCTCTTCTACTAAACTATCACTAGTCGGAGTGATTTATGCACTAGTACAGACTCAAAATTATCGTAAACTTAAAAAATTATTGACAGGCTATTAAAAATATTACCCTTCTTTTGAAATATAAAAATTTAATCTAACCTTTGTAATTGACAAGTGATTTTGATATTTTAAATTTTTTTCGAAGTGTAATTTTTTTATAGCCCTTTTAAGAAGTGCCAGGGGCCTAAAGAAGGGCTAGGAAGGGTTCAATTTTGAACACTGCTACCATGAGTTCTCCTGCTGCTATCCGCCTTTCATACTTTATTAGAGGACCCCCTCTCTCCGCATCTTTGCTTGAATCTTTGGCTATAGATGACAGCAATGTTCTTGAAGTTATAACCTGTTGTAAGCCTATGCTAATTTTCTTCTCCCCGAGAGGACTGCAAGATGTTAAAAATACCGAGGATGACTGTGATTTCACAAACAACCTTCCGCCCCTGCTTATGCACCCATTAGATCCACCCACTTGCACACAATGGATATTGATCTTGCACAATAGGCTGATCTTAGCAAAGAAACATCATCATGATTGTGAACGCTCAGCTCCTTTTCAAAACTTGCCACCTTTGACAAATTTAAAGAATAGATGCTCAGAATTTGAAATTTTTTCTTAAGTGATAACAGAAGGAGTCATCAAATATATGCAGAAAGATAAGAGTCTGAGACATGACAGATGAACAATTGAATTCTTCCAACATTTCTTTGAGCTTATTAGGGATCACCTTACTTGAGTTATGGAAGATTCCAAGATCAAGGGTCAAATATATGAACCTTTGAATTCCACCTTCTTGGTGTTAATTTCAAAGAATGATGACCCGAAGATGTTTGAGGAGACCAATCTCTCTCTGCAATTTCATTTATAAGATAATAGCCGAGATCATAGCTACTCGACTCAAACCTTTATTATCAAAGAATATATCAAGGGAACAATTTGGTTTTCTAGATGGATGACAAATTCATGAGGAAATAAGTCTCCCTAGAAGCTCTGCACAACCTTAAAAAGAGTAGAAGAAAAGGACTGATAAAAAGAATAGACATGTCAAAGGCTTATGACATAATTAGTTGGATCTATCTTCGCCTATTTCTTATACATCTGGGCTTTGATATTTATTTTATCAACTGGGTTATGGGGTGTGTCACAAATGTGAGTTTTGCAGTTTTAATAAACGAAGCGACTTCCGCTTTCTTCTATTCCTAGAGATGCCTCAAACAGGGTTTTCCATTGTCACCAATTTTGTTCTTATTGGCCACAAAATGGCTAAGTAAGCTGATTCTCACAACAGAATTAAGAGGAGATGTAAAAGGAGTTGAGGTAGCCACATATACATTTGTAACAAAGATTCTATTTGTGGATCATATTCTCCTTTTTAGTGATGGGTCCATAAGTGAACTTCAACAACTGAAAGAATCACCCAACTTTCTCCTAAAATCTATAGGTATATGTATAAACGAGAAACATTCGTTATTGGTACATGAAATAATATCTTAGGAAGAAATTCATAGGGCTCAAAATTTTCTTCTTTTTGAAGCAAAACCAATGAAGGATAGTCTCAAATACGTGGGGTTCCACCTTAAACCAGACTCCTATAAAAAACAAGACTAGAAGTGGCTCCTAGCCAATATTGAAAAACGTATAAAGCATTGGTGTTACAAATGTATATCGAGGATTGGGAGGCCAGTACCGATAAAATCAGTTCTAATTGCAATTCCTATTTACTAGATAACCCTCACATGGATTCCCAAAGGAATTATTTCTACAACAAGGAAAATGTGTGGGCAATTCCTATGAGCTGGTGCAAAGGAGGAATGAGTTCTCCCTTGGGTGGCATGGGAAAAGATAGCCCTCCCAAAGCCTTGGGGAGACTGAAGAGGATCTTGCTTCTTTTTCAAAATCACTTGCAACAAAATCTACATGGCACATACTATCATTAGATAACCTATGAACTGTAGTAGTCAAAAGGAAGTATATCAATCCTCTTTCCATTGAGGAATGGGTGCAAAGACTGGACAAGAGAACTACAAATGCTTTAGTAATATGGAAATATACAGTGGAATATTTTAGGATCATTGAATATTGTCTAGAGTGGCATACAGGGAATGGAAAAAAATTTAGAATTGGCATTATCCCTTGGGTAGGATACAAAGAAGGCTATGAATTTCCAAGGGAATTAAAAACAACCCTAAATGATTGTGGGATCCTTTATTTAAATCAGGTAGTATACAAAGGGGGTTCGTCGATCTAGCATCAAGGTTGGAAATCGGTTGAAAAAATTCAGTTAGATCTAAACTCGGACGCTGCCTAGCAGGTTTACATCAAAGAACTACAAAGAACACATGTCAGGATTAGGGATCAGATTGATGAAGTCAAATGGGTCCATGCCCCATCTAGTTTTTATGCACCTAAATTTTTTTACAACTATCACATTGACAAGAGAGTCCAGGGTTTACAGGTATGGTGGTGGAAATCACTTTGGAAATTGGAATTCCCTACAAAGTCAAGGCTATTCCTCTTGTGTCTCCTCAGAAAAAAAGTTCCTACCTGGGACAATCTTCAAAAAGAAACAAACATGGTCCATGTTGGTGCAAGCTATGCAAAAATGCTGAAGAATCGGTAAATCATATATTTTTAAGCTTCCCATTTATCTTAAAATTTTGGGAAGCATCTCTAGGTATCCTTGGACTTAGCATGGACTAGAGAGGATTAAACATAGGGGAATCCTAGAAAAATTGGTGGAATGTTGTGCAAGATGAAAAATTAAGAAATGTCCCACTAATAAATCTCTAGGGCATACAGATAGCAAGAAATAAAGGAATTTTGAGAGACACATCTTTGGCTCCCTCTCTCATAGCTATTGAAATTGCAGTAATATACTCATTACTCCCAACCTCCTTTTCGACTTTAGCTACAATAATTATTAGAGAAGAGAAAATCAACCCACAAATTCCATGGGCATACTTTCATGGAGCATCCTATGCTCAAAATAAATGCGGGTCTGGACTAGTTATCCACATCAAAAGTCATAGACATTTAAAATAAAAAAAATAGCCATGGAATTAGAACAAACAACAATGCACAACTATTATCATTGAAATTATTATTATGTTGGGAATGGGAACTTGGTTTAGATTCATTGAAAATTTTTGGAGATTCATTAAATGTTATTAATTGGTTTAATGTAGTGTGGAGATGTCAAAATCATACTTTCCTAGTCATTGAAGATTTTTTTTCTATCAAACAGGTTTTTTATTTTATCTTTGTTTTCCACATATACAGGGAACTAATATAGAGCCTTAGAGGTGAATATCTTATCTAAACAAATGGGTTTTGGGAAAATGGCAGATTCAAGAGACCATTGATGGGATGATTCAAGAATATGATCACCCTCCTTTCATCACTTGATAGGTCTTTTTCTCTATACAAGAAGTGACCATCTATCCAGTTCATTTTTGTTGCAATACTAGAAGATGTGTTTTTATTATGATATCATCTCTTTATATACTTTTTGTTCCCCAGTGATAGTTGGATATAGTATAAATTTTGTGTCCAATGTCTATTTCGTTTTTGGTACAATGATGTATATGTTCGTGAACATGGCTTTAAGAGGGTTATTTTCTCTATGTTGAGAGGCCTGAGTCTATATTTTTTTGGTGCACTACAACATTCTGTGGACTTTGTCATAGATTATTTATGTTTCTCTCTAACTCCTGAGGACACATAGAAATAGTAATGATTTTGCATTTGCAGATGCGACTTTTTATTACCTTTATAAAAAGTTTGATTTTTCTCCAAAAAAAGAAGAAATTCACCGATAAATCAAAGGAAATGACTCAATTTGTGGGAGCTCTAAGGAAAACATGTGATACTTGGTTTGTGAATTTAATAAAAAATTAGACAAAATCCAAGGTTGATATCAAAGCTAACTTTTTATAGTTCTTCAAAGTATAATACATCTAGCATCTTATGGCACTTAAATCAAAGGATCTCAAACAAAAGCTCAGTGAGTCTTTCTATGATTATGATAAAGGTTCAGAGATTTGTTGAGTCAAATATCATACATAATAGATGAATAACTACTCATTTAAGGATATGTTGTCGGTCTAATCCAAAAAATTCATGGACCAATAAGAATGCACAACATTAACACGTGAAGAAGCTATACAAAATTCCAAATAAATAGAATTGACAATGATTGGTCAATGTCATTGAATGAAAAAAATTTAGAAGAGAATATTGAGATGCTTCAACAATCATTAACATTTGGCTATCAAAAGAAGTAACCTCTAGTGCACAAATTGCTTGAATGAGGGACATATGAAAGACTATTGTAAATATAGTGATACTTTAGAAAGTGAGCCAAAGGTGAGAAGGGCCTACATAGAAATTTATTGTGTTTTTTTTTGAGACCTTGACAAATAAAAATACTAGAGAGTACCCACACAATTTGAAAATGCAAAACCAAAATGGTTTGGTGTTTATGGGGAGTCAACCCATACTACTTAGGAATGTCAACTTAATGGTAGAGACAAAACAATTTATCAAAAAACATAGAAAATTGACCAAAACATAGAGGAAGGAAATAAGGGAGAAGAATACCAAGGTAGAGGTAATGGGTATCAAGCACAAAGAGGTGGCTACCAAGGTTGAGGATGTTACAAAGAAGGCTATAACGATCGATATGGAAGAGGAGGACATGGCGATAGAAAGAATATGTTTTTATATTTGTCTAAAACTCAACCATATTAGTTCTTAGTACCCATTGAAAGAAAGAACTAACTTGAAATTTTTTAATATATGTGGAGTTGGTGATCATTTATTAGAATATTGCCCAATATTGTAGAAAAAAATCACGAGTAAAAGAACAATAAATCTTATTCAAAGTGTAGCAAAGCACAAGATTATTAATTCCAAAAATGTAAATGTCATTATGCATTCAAGAACATGCCATGACAAATATATTTGAAAAAAAGTGTTAACAAATAAAGAGAAATAACCCTTGTACTAACCCTGGCTGAGAAGGACAAGTGATATGAGAAGATTTGGAATTATTTAAGCATAATGAATATGATGAATCTACATGTAAAGGGAGTCAACAACATAAATATGAAACAACAAACAAAAGATATTGTCTTGAAAGAATTTTTGTAACTACTACAGGAAAGTACACAGTTGGGAAATTGCTAAAACCCTTAGATATTTTAAAGGAATTTAAAGAAGATAAGATATCATACAAAAATATAAGAAAATTATCGCCAGATAAACCCAATGAGGACTATGATCTACAAGTCAACTTGGAGATAGATGATTACTAAATCTATTAAGTTATAATTGAATTTGGTTCCCAACTCAGCATTACCCCAAGGGATATGCAATTTAATTTGTGAATACCTAGCCTTCCAAGAACCATGAATTATTAAAAGTGACAAATCAAATATTTGTGGAACCAATCATCACACTTAATAATGTATATGTAGTCATTGTGGCAATTGCGATACTTGTTGAATTTGAGGTCATCAACTTGGTAGAGGGTATTCCTAAATATTCAACACTAGTCAATCAACCTTAGGGTATAGAGACAAAATAAATTATGTTATTAGAGAGAGTTAGAATCAAACATAATGAAAATGGTAGGAAACTTTTTATACCACTTGACCCAAAAGAAGGGAAGTGCTAGGTGAAAGATTGGGATGAAGGCATCAAAGAAAAAATATTATATCAGATATTTGAAGAGGATATGGATAATTTCAAACTAAATATAGTAAGTTAAATTTTACATTGTTCACCCTTATCAATTGGAAAAAACTTAGATATTGAATTATATGAATAGAAAATGGAAAATTACAAGTTGAAAGAAAAATAATGTTGGTCAAATGAGGCCATGCATATACACAAGTGTTGATCATGCTTCTCCATAAATTTGGTATATTTAGCCTATGAGAAAAAATTCAAGCAAAATTTGACTCTCCTACGAATTGACATAAAATTAGGACCAATACCCTCGCTCAGATTTAAAGAATTTAACACTTTGGCAACCCATGTTAATGAGGTTTCTAAGAAAGTCCAAGAACAAGGATGAATGCAATGCTTGGTACAATCATTTACAAGTTAACCATTGTTAGAAACATGATTTCCATTACACCAAAACCCACAAGTGTTAGTAAACCTATGCATCACCAGAGTTAATGGATCCATGATAGGAAGTTAAGCACATGTCATGAAACACACGAGGAGTGTTGGTTTATCCAAAGTCCAACAATATCCCCCTCATCATGAGTAGGGTGTGATTCAAACTCGAAACCGAGATTTGATACAACTTTTTGGAAACAATATTCCATTACACCAAAACTTGTAGGTGTTAGTAAATAGATGCATTTCCAGAGTTAATGGATCCATGAGAGGTAGTTAAGAACATATCACAAAACATGCGAGGATTGTTGGTTTATCCAAAGTCAAACAATTGCTAAATTGTGTTGTCATTGATGCTAATGTAGATGATTGAATTCTTTTAATACTTGTATGGATTGCATTGATTGGAATATCCAACTAACAAAGAGGAAGGGAAGACCGAGAAGCCTCTCCATTGATGAAAAATATAAAAAGGAAATTTAAGGTCCTTATGATCAACATCACCTTTATTGGATTCTCCTCGTCATGATGATTATGATAGTATATAGCATGTCATGAGATTCCTCACGGTTTGAGAGATATATCAAATCAAATTTGATGCCCCCTCCTTATGGTCAAAGTCCCATAAAGGGGAGATGATGTGGAAAGATATTATTGAATATACTATGGTGATGTTTTAAGGGGTAGATTTAATAATTGAAGTAAAAAAAAATTATATTGATTCAAGATGGGCCAAAACTTAGAGGGAAAATTTGGCACCAACCAAAATTCAAATTTAGATTAAATGAACATTGAAGGAGGGAATTTTGGCTCCAAAAGTTTTGAAATTTCAAAATTTACCTTTCCCTCCAAGGTAAGGTGGCTTTCCTTCAAGATGGGTCTCTACAATTAGTATATATATATGGTATATTAGCTCTCCAATGTATGCAATTGAATATATTGATCTTATGCAAATACACATTTGCAACCTATGATGAGTCTCAAATATTTTAAAGAGGCTCGTGAATATTGTTTTGGAGGTTTTCATTCCCCTAATGCACTTGAACCCTCATGTTTGGGGTTGTTTTTCACGGGGTTCTTGAATTTATTTTTAGGAGGAAATCACAACAAGAAGCCAAATCTATAACACACCTTTTATGTTGAAGTTCATGTGGCTTAGAACTATGCAGTTGGATTGACATAAGTTTCTTGGAACTTTGCAATCACTGTGATTTCAGTCAAGACCTAGAGCAACATTTACATGAAGTTTAATTCTTAAAGGCCGATCTCTTTGAGAGGCATCTGAAGTCTAATGCAATGTGGTGTTTTCCTTTGAACTTTTACTTGAAGGGTATTGATGGTCATATCTCTTGTTGTTGACATTAAGACAAGTCATAAGTGAAACCTTTTGGCCTCTTACTATCACACAAACCCTTGAAATCTTGAGACTTCAATTTCTTATCAAAATAAATACTTGTAAAGGGAACAAACCCTAAGATCAACGTTTTGAAGAAATTTGAATACTAAAAATTTGTTTCTTGAAGCCTACACATTTTGACACTTCAAGTTTTCACTTCGGAGTGGCTCTTGTTATCTAGGAAATCCTCTCTGTGGACAGAGAGGATCCCTCTAGCCCAATGAGTGGGACTAGCAACCTACATGACAATCTACTAGACACTTTCCTAAGTTACAATCAAAATAGGAGAAGAGGAAGATGGCCTACCTTGTTCTGATGCTATAATGTCCTCCTTTGTTGAAGACCTCGAATTGCTTGCGCCACGGGCTAGGTCCTACTTCTCATAGCGTTTGAATGCCTGCACAAGAAAACAAGACAAACAAAGCATACAAGTACAAATAGCATAATCGAAAGTAACCTACTTAACAGATCAAGGAACATTAAGATAAATTATGCATTAACATACAAATTTATGGAAAATGAACCAGTAGTTGTATATATTAATAGAATAAAGGAGGAATCATACAACCAAGCCTTGATGTCAATAAGTTCTCCTTGAGTGAATGTCCAAGTCCAAGCTCAAGATCTCCAAGCACTCCTTATCCAAGCCAAATGAGTAGCATGTATGCACAATCTTAGCACAAGGGTGAAAATAGCCAGAGACCAACCATTTGGGAATGGGAGAGTGTTATGAAACCAGCTCAAGAAAAGATAGATCAACGCCTTAGAATTCAGCCTCTTCGAGGGGGCAACCTCCTTTAC
>APFE031648425.1:0-19392 GCA_000404065.3 Pinus taeda
GTAGATATACACAGAATGGAAGGTAGAGAGAGAGGGAAGAAGAAAGAGTCTCACAGAGAGAAATACAGACATAGAATCTAGATCTAGAAAGTCATGTATATTTTAGATTTTCTCGAAAATAGATGTATTGATTTCAATGTAGTTGTTGATTTCTAATCCTATTTGATCACATGCACTATATGCACCAATTTTAAAATAGATGTCGATTTATAATTCTATTTAATACCTTACACTAGATGCATTGATTTCAATGTCGATGTTGATTTCCACTCCTATTTGATCGCTTGCACAGGATGCATTGGTTTCAGTGTAGATATTGACTCATAATCCTATTTGATTGCTTAAAAACATCTCCCTATATTGACTTATAATCCTATTTGATTGCTTAAAAACATCTACCTCTATTTCTTAAAAACATCATGTGCTTTAATGTAATGTTATGTTACGTGACAACATCTCCCTCATATTTTTTAATATTTTTTAATGTAATGTTACATGACAACATCTCCCTCATATTTTTTAATATTTTTTAATGTAACTTTACATGACAACATCTCCCTCATATATTGGGCTATAGAGCGCCTCTCGACGCAAAAAAAAATATAGGTATAAACTAAAAAAATGTTTTTTTTTTAAATCAATAGATATACTTGTGTTTAATTAAATTTTTTGAAGTTTTTTTAATTTGAAAAAATATCTATATATTTTGTTCATTTTTTATGTTTTTTTTTTTTTTTATTTGAGTATATTTTGTTTTAATTTTTTTTTAATGGTTTATTAACTCTCCCTAGAGGTATTTTTCTAGTTATCCAATTTTATACTTTTATACAACCTTCGAGGTTATCTCTTTTTTACTCTTTAAACAAACAGCGCACCAATTCTAGTTTTTGTTGAAATGTTTTTTAACAAATTCATTTACTTTTTCTACTTCATTTTATAGTTTCTTTAAATTTTGTTTTTTTTTTTTTTTGTCCAAATTATTTTATGGTTTACGCCCATGCGTATGGTATATAATAATATATTATATATATATTAATACCATAATCTCTTTTGTATATATCTTTATTTGTTTTTTAAATAATCAATTTTTAAAACAATAAAAATAAAACAATTTGAAAATTCGTTAAGTAATCATGATTTCAAAAAAAAACTAGACATAATAAATTTTAAAGTGTGAAAAATAAGCCCTCTAAAAAAAGGCATGCGACATCAACACATTGCATCAACACATTTCAAATCAACATGAAAATCACTAACATTTAGATAAAAAATATTTATATTTGGTACATAAGAAAATTTAAAGTGTCAAAAATATGCTAAAAAAAAAAGAAATGTATTCTGCATCACTACTTTTCAAAATCGCGTCACTTTTTTGCTACCTCTAGGAAACGGGTAATCATATCAGTTCCCTTTTCAAAGTTTACATTGTTTCGTCATTTTTGTAGGCTTTTTGGCTAATGTCTTTGCAATTCCCTCATGTAATTTTGTCTCTTTTTATAGGTTGAATAAAATTACAATTTTTTCTTCGAAATATATATATATATATATATATTCTCTAAGAGTTGTAAATGTGCAGAACCCCTACTTCCCTGTAGATTTCTTCAATTGTCTCTATACAAGGGATATGCACAAGTTTCCTCTGTTGTTAACCCTTTAGGGATTCCCCATTTTTTTCAAGGAAAAACATTGAGACCCTTCCTTGTTTTCCAATTCACAAGCTATGTATGAAATTTCCCATCCATCACCAGCCTCTTGAAATATTCTCCCCCTCTCCCCACTTACCAAGTTGTCTGAATGTTCATCCTTGCTTGCGTAGGTCAATGTCTATGTTTTTTTTTTCTTATGTTCATTTTCCTATTGGTTGACTTTCAATCTCCCCTAGCTGCCCACACAATGCCATCCTTCATAAATTTTTGTCCTTTCTACCTTGTGAATTTTTCCAAACCCAGAATGGCTCCTCGTCCTTCTTCTTCAACTCGATTAATGGCATAACTAGTTCGTTTAGTTACATACCCACCAACCTTTAATGGTTGTCATGAAACAATTCAAATTTTCTATTGTAAGGAAACCTTAAACTATCCCAAGCAAGTAACCCCCTCAACTTTGGAATTTGTCCCTTGTTTCAACACATCTTATTTTATCAAATATTTATATTGTATACATTGGTTGAAAATAACCAGGCTATCACACCTAGGCCAAGTTATGTCTAGTGTGGAGGTTGAATAGAATCAATAATACAGGGCTAAAAAGCTACAAGAGATTAGGAACAAGGCTGAAAGCCTTAGGGTGCCTAGCAAACTAGGTCGAGGCCTGTCCAAGGAGGCTGCAAACAAAAGAAGGGTGGTTGAATGACTTAGGAGGCTTGTGAATTCAGTCTAAGTTCCCTTAGGCCTATGTAGAGGCCAGCAGGGCATAGTATAGTATTGATGTTCTAAGAAAGGAGAAATGGTTGTTGAGTTGTATCTATGAAGTTAGTTCATCAAAGGAAGGTTAGCCAATAGTTTTGAACTCTTATATATGTAGTGAATTGAAGGGCGAATTTACTATAAGTAGCTAAAGTGTTTTGAAGCTAATATATGCAATTGTCTAAAGGACTTGACCATTGTGAGTAGTTGGATTTGACAAATATCTGAAAGGAGCCAAATATTTGTGTGAAGAAGGCAAGGGACAACTAGGTGTCAAGGGAAAATAAGGATTTAAAGGGCTAGTTGTGAAGGGGCTACATCAGTAAGTAAGTTGTTTTTTGTTCTTGTTCTTCTGGCAGATTGAAAGTCAAAACGAGTTGACTTCAAGCCCTAGTGTATATTGTTGTATACTAGTCGTGTATCAGGGTGTAAAAAGGCCATGATCCCCAGTATGGGAGCCCTATGTTTGTTTCATTGAAGGAAAAATAATAACAAGTTTTGGGCCCTATATTTGTCTTGTGTATTTCATTGATTCGTTGTTGTTATATTTCCATTGTGCAAATTTGTTCATGGTTGAGCACTTCTAGTGTGTTTGTGTGCTTGTTTAGCCATAAACCAGACTTAGGAAGTAGGGAAAATTCAATAGTTAACTGATTCAACTCAATGTTGGAATGCTACTTGGTTGAGAGTCAATTTGAAAATCATTGACTCCTTTCAAAAGTAAAGGATATAGTACTAAGAAATTCCAAGACAAGCACATAACAATTATAATATAAAATAATAATAAAAAGAAAGTTGTTAGCAGTATGGACTAGAAAGGATAAATAGCAATGCTAAACCACATGGAGAGTATGTGAAACCAGACCTATGGCAACAAGCTTGGCCGTTATTAAACCAAACTATATTCATCTTAACTCTGGATTGTAGATTTTCCTATAGATTCATAGCTCATGTAATGTACTAAAACACAAGACAAGAATCTACTCTACTCTCAAACAGCGAAAACCAATAGATTGATGAAAACAATAATTGACAAGAGGAAAATAATCAAAGACACATACCACAATTGTTTCTCTAGGAAAATCCATTGCTCGAAACCCCGACTATCTATTGCATTAATTGGAAATCTGAGTGATAATACAAAGCTTGTTCTCACAAGAACAATTCCGCACAAGTATGATCAACTCTCTGCCTCACAAGCCGACATTGACCAACACTTAGCCAATTTTTGCTGCTTGTTGAGCCCCTATTTCCTTGTGCAATCCTGTGAGGAATAACCCATATTTAATTGGAAATTCCTTCTTCCATAATTACGCAATCCAAATCTAGGTCTTATTCTGATTGCATGCATGATTTGTACAACTTGGATCATTCTACAACTGATAGTACGCTGTCCCTACACTCCAGTCTCAACTGGGTCTTTCTCTGAAATGACATGAATGAGTTTCTCATGAGGGAATCTGAAATTAGTTGGAGTAGCACTGAGGATGCACCAGTGCACCAACTTACTTCTAGACCTCTACTAGTTCCACAAACAGTTAGAACTAGTTTAACTGTCTATAACTCAATCAAACTGAGTTATCTAATTACAACTCAAATAAACTCATCTTGGACCCCTAAAATTTAGGGAGAAAATATACATGACTACAGAAAGACTTCCAACTCGAAATTCTTAAGCTAATTAAGTTAATTAATATTAATTAGCTATTGACAAGTTGCTATGAGAATAGAATCCGATTTTAATTCACAATTTAATACAAGGACAAATTAAACTATAATTTCTTGTAGCCATTTCTCAACACTCCCTCTCAACAAGAAAGGGATTATGAGCTACCCTGATCTTGTCTTTGTGAAGATCAAATTTACATCTTGACAATGCCTTTGTCAAAATGTCAACATCTTGCTCCTATGTGGAAATGTACTCCAACAACATAATCCACCTCAATACACAATCTCTCAGATGATGATATCGGATATCAATATGCTTGGACCGATCATGAAAAACTAGATTTTCAGAGAGTTTGCTACAACTCTGATTATCGTAGTAAATCACAGTTGGATCCATCTGCTGACCAAACAAATAAACCAAAATATTCCTCATCCATAATGGCCTCACATGTTGCTTGACTTGCAGCCATGTACTCTACCTCTGCCGCACTAAGTGAAACCGATCTTTGTACCCTGATGTACCAAGAAACTGTTGTTGACCCAATACTAAAGATCCCTCCTAATGTACCCTTCCTATCGGATGGACTCCCAGCCCAATCTGCATCAATGAAGCCTTGAAGCTTCACTCCCTCTATCTGTCTATACCACAATCCATACTGAGTAGTGCCCTTGAGGTATCTCAACACATGATTGGACGCATTGTAATATAGCTTGGTAGGCCTAACCATCGCTTGACTAAGTTGATTAACTACATACCACATATTTGGTCATGTGTTCACCAAATACATGAGTGAACCCACAGGCTTCCTGTAAACAATAGCTTCCATTACTTCCCCTGAAGTAGCATCCTCCTTCCTCCAGTTACCTGCTAGAGGAGTCTCCATGGGTTTGATGCTCTCCATGCAGAACTTCCTGAGTATCTCATTGGCGTACTTGCCCTGAGACACAAACAATTCCCCATCACCATGCCATACTTCCATGGCCAAAAAGTAATGCATGAGCCCCATGTCCTTCATCTCAAACTCTCTTGTAAGGTCCTCCTTACAAGACTTGATCAACTGATCATCACCTGTCAAAATCAAATTGTCAACATACAACACAATGATCAACAATTTACCTTCCACCACTATGTGGTACAGGTTCGCATTCACTTCACTCTTGGTGAAGCTCTACCTGGTGTAGTAGTTATCAATCATGGTGTACCAAGCACGGGGTGTTTGCTTCAGCCCATACAATGCCCTCTTGAGCCAACACACATGTGACTCACAGTCAAAAGTCTCAAAACCATCAGGCTACTCTATGTACATCTCTTCCTCAATCATGCCATTAAGGAAGGTTGTCTTTACATCCATTTGATGTATCTTCCAACCCATCTTTGATGATAGTGCCAATATAGATCTAGTCGATGAGTACCTTGCAACAGGAGTAAAGGTCTCGTCATAGTCAATCCCCTCTACTTGTGAAAAGCCATGGGCCACAAACTTGGCCTTATGATTCTCCACACTACCATCTACAACTTGCTTTACATTGTAAAGCCATCGGGAGCTCACCACTAACTTTTCCTCCGATCTTGGGACCACATCCTAAACACTGTTACGAACTATGGAGTCATACTCCTCGACCATGGCATTAACCCAAACTGGTTTCTGCACCGCTTCCTCAAAGGAAGATGTCTCTGTCTCAACACAACTGCTCATAAGAGCCATGTATCTAGTGTACCTCTCAGGTGACTTCCTATGCCTGCGTTGAGATGTGGGTGCTCCCACATTCTCCAATGCATCATGCAATAGCCTATCAGCCTCTCTAGTGCACTTTCTCCCATCTCTGGAAGACTCTGCCTGAGTAGTTGCCTCCACTCACAGATACTTTACATGTGGCTGCTCCACATCAATCTGAGGCTCCTCAACCTTAGGAGCTAAAATCTCCTCAACCGCATGTAGCTCAAGCACGTTCTCAAGGGAAACTCACATGACCTTCACCTCATCGAATCTGACATCCTTGCGAACCACTGTCGTCTTGCTGGTTGAAAAGTACACATGATAATTGTGAGATGTATCAGCGTACCCCACAAATATCCCCAACTCTGTTGTAGGCTCAAGCTTCTTCCATGCATCTTTAGTCACATGGAAACATACCGATGACCCAAAAATCCTAAAGTGACCAACATTTGGCCTCTTACCAGAATAAGCCTCCTTTGATGTCTTCATCCCAAGAATCTGATTCGGGCTACAGTTCTGCACATAAACTGTTTTGTTGCATGCCTCAACCCACAAGTATAGTGGTAGGCCCTGACCATGCAACATCGCTCGTGTTTCCCCTGCAGCTTTTGTTCTTCCTCTCAGCCACCACATTCTCCTGTGGGTTATGGGGTGTCATTAACTCCCGTTTAATCCCTTTTGCTGCACAAAATTTCTTAAACTCATTTGAAACATACCACAATTATCACTCCTCAGAGCTTTAACCTTCTTGTTAGACTCTTTCTCGACTAATGCTTTAAATTCACAAAACTTTGTGAAAGTTTGATCCTTCTTCTGCATGAAAAATATCCATCAATTACGAGAAAAGTTGTCAACAAATATAACATAATACCTTTGTTTGGTCGTGGATGTTGTCAAGAATGGTCTACACACATCTGAATGGACTCGCTCTAGAATTGCCTTTGCTCAACTGTATCTGTTGTGAAAGGAAGCCTTGGTGTATTTTCCCAAAGTACACCTGTTGCATGTATCAACTTGTTGTAGCATACCTTCGGGAACACTAATAGAGATATGTTGCATGATTTTCAAAGCCCCATGATGAAAGTGACCCAATCACCTGTGCCACAACTCGCCAATGTCTCGGCTCTACATATTCTCAGCTTTCATGCTCAAGGCAGCACAATCTTCTACCTCCAACTTATAAAGATTCTTAACTCGTATCCTTATCTTGTTTACTTGACCCGTGGCTATATGTTGAAGGAATGCCTTTCCTTTTGAGAAAATCACATCATAGCCTCTATCCTCAACCATGGTGGTCGATACTAAGTTCTTCTTCAACTCGGGCATATACATAACATCCCTCAAGGTGAGAGGAGCACCTTGCTCCCTCTGAAAAGTAATCGTGCCCAATCCAGTAGCACTATACCTCCTGTTGTCACCCATCTCGATATGCATCTAGAGATCTTTCTCCTCTAGGTCACTGAACAACTCCTTGTCACCATTCATGTGGAATGAAGCTCCATTGTCAAGATACCATACACTACCCATCATTGACGACACCAGCATGCAATGAAAGTAAAGTCCAATTCAAATTGAGAGGCCAAAGCCTCACCCACCGCTCCTCCTGAGGACTTCTTCTTGGACTTCTTGAGCAGACAATTTGTAGCAAAATGGCCCAACTCGTGACAATGAAAGCACTTAAATTTTGTCATGTATTTCTTCTTACCTCCATGGAAAGAAAGCAATTTGGAATGGGACGCCTTCCCTTTCCCCTTCCTGGCCTTATCCGCTAAGGCACAATTTTCCTCATCATTAGTCTTTGATGAGGAACCATCTCTGATGTTCCTTTTGATCTCCTCCTGCATCAAATCCGACCACATTCGTTCCCAATCTAGCAGCTTCTCCCTCCCATTGACAGAGTCCTGATAGTTATTCCAACTCTTGGGAAGGCCTAGGAGAGCTAGGCTCACCATATCATCCTCGACAACAATTATTCCAACACTTCCAAGTTCATCAAGATAATGAGTGAACTTGGTCAAGTATTTTGGAATGGTCTCACCTTTCTCCATCTTGATTTTTCGAAGTTTGTCTTTCAGTGCCAACTTCCTATGGTCATTGTTGTTCTGGAATAGGTATGTCAATGCTTTCCACATAGCATACGGAGTTTCCTTCCCATGGAGACTCGAGAGAATGTGGTCTCGAACTCCCTCAAGGATTATTCACCTCGCCTTCACCACACACTTCTTCCATTCGGCCAGATTCTGTGTATTCGATGTTGTTGGCTTATGAATGTCTTGATCAATGAATTCCTTCAAGCCATTATCCTCCAGCACAACCTCCATTTTGTCCTTCCAGGCTATATAATTTGAGCTGCCTTCCAAGGAATACCCAAGCCACAAATCTTAGAACGCCATCTATCGATCCCAAAGTATGTATTGCAAATTCGAATTTCACCTATAACCCAAAACTCAGCTTCGAAATTTCCTCTAGTATACTGTCTTCAGCTCCGATCCCATGTAGATTTTCATGTAGATTCACAACTCATGTAATGTACTAAAACACAAGACAATAATCTACTCTACTCTCAAACATCGGAAACTAATTGATCGATGAAAACAATAATCGACAAGAGGAAGATAATCAAAGACACATAACACAATTGTTTCTTTGGGGAAAGCCACTACTCAAAACCTTGACTATCTATTGCATTAATTAGAAATCTGAGTGAAAATACAAAGCTTGTTCTCACAAGAACAATTCTGCACAAGTATGATCAACTCTCTGCCTTAAAGTCTGCACTAACCAACACTTAGCCAATTTTGCTGCATTTTGAGCCCCTATTTCCTTGCGCAATTCTTGTGAGGAATGTCCCATAGTTAATTGGGAATTCCTTCTTCCATAATTGCGCAATCCAAATCTAGGTCATCTTCTGATTGCATGCATGATCTCTACAACTCGAATCATTCTACAACTAATAGTACATTGTCCCTACACTCTAGTCTCAACTGGGTCTTTCTCTGAATGAGTTTCTCATGAGGGAATATTCAGTTAGTTGTAGCACTGAAGATGAAGCAATGCACCAACTCACTGCTAGACCTCTACTAATTCCACAAACAATTAGAACTATTTTAACTGCCTATAACTCATTCAAACATAGTTACATAATTACAACTCAAGTAAACTCATCATGGACCCCTAAAATTTAGGGAGAACATACACATGACTACAGAAAGACTTCCAACTCGAAATTCCTAAGCTAATTAAGTTAATTAAACTTAATTAACTATTTACAAGTTGATATGAAAATAGATTTCGATTTTAATTCACAGTTTAATTCAAGGACAAATTAAACTGGAATTTCTTGTTGTCATTTCTCAACATGGATTTACCAAGCGCCTAGAGGAATCAAATCTCTTGAGATGCAAACCTCTTTTAGAGTGAAAATAAATTTGATCCATTTAGTACATCTGGGGTTAAAATGGATCTAGGTTGGTTTAGAATTGTATTTCTAAATATAGATATATATGAAGTTGATCTCAACATAAATTAGTTAACATAGATATTCAAATAGTTTATTTAAATCACATGTCGAAATATTTTCAAAAACTATAATGTTTAAATATCTTACTGACAATTTTTTTTACTTCTAATAAAGTTGTCTTTTTAAAGTTAATGTGAAATTACACTATGTCATGTGAATATTAAAATATTTTAATTATGACTAAGAATGGGTGAAATATTGTCACCACATTGGATTGTAATATATTATTGATATTTTATAATGATTTTAATTAAAACTAATTAAACATGTATCATTTTATTTTTTATTATAGTTGACATTGCTTTTCTATTTAGAAAATATTTTATTTTTATTTTTAAAAAGACATGTGTCAACTCCACATTAAACACAAATGAAATTACACATCGCGCTCATACTGAATTGTAGAATACACTTTTAGACACATCAAATAAACAAAAAAATTACTAAATAAAAAAGATATTTACACTAGCATATCAAAACTTACGAAAAAATGACTTGAAAACACTAATAAAAAAACTAAACCTATGTCAAATATGATTGAGGTTAAGAACAAAATATATTTTAAAAGTGTGTATGCTCACCAAAAATTGTGATAAAAAGATAAGCACTTAGCCAGAAACATGAACGAAAGTCCACCTTTTGAGTCACACTCATCCTAAGTCATAATGTTTAAAGGTATTTCTCAAACTTAGATTTGCTACTCCTTTTCTCATCCCTCAATTTAATCTACTTTAAGTACTTGGGTCCCATTTTGGGTTGAATCTCATAACCCCACCCTTTTTATGATTCTATCCTTTACGTGACCAAGTTTCTATTCATATACCATTGTAGAAGGGCCATGCCGGAATAAGGGAGCATCAATTTTGATTACCTAGCCTAACAATAATGAGATTGACTTGAGCAAAATACCTTTTTCCTTGGTCAGCAATTTACCAACCCTCTTTGGATTTTGTCTACAAAATGATTCGTAGTGACACCCTCTGCCTCATAGGGCTTATCACTTGCGGGTTCCATGCCTTTTTTGTGTTCATGAGGGTCATACTATGTTTGACTAGCTATTTTTTCTCTTTCCCACCCCTTCCAGGCAATTTTGGATTCTACAAACCCCAAAAAATGTATAAATATCCTTGATTCTCCCACGGAAAAGAGGTAGGAGCGTTCTAAGCAAGCAACAAAACACTACTTTCTCGTCCCCCTTCGTTGGGATCCAGTAAAGTGGATCTTCTTGGTTCTATTTGATTCAGTCGGTTTCATATCTTTTTAAAATTTTGGGTTTGTTTGGAGACCCCAAAACCCTTTGGGTCATGGTGGAACAAGGAGCATATCAGCTTCCATGGCGGAATCATTACTGGAATGGAAGCTGAATCATTACTGGAAATTGAGGTGTTATGGCTCCATTTTAGCCTACATTATGTGATAACTCATCACACGTCAAACCTATCATAACAACAACTACACTAGAACATTTCTCTTATTACATATATCTCAATGATGATTTGAAATGATCAATAAAATGTTTGTTCTCTTTCAAGATGCTTTGTGGAGTGGAAGAACAAAACGATGGCTTTGTTGGAACCATTTTCAGGACCTGTCAATTCCACTAATCCATTGATTGGGGCTAAAAACTGAAAATTGCTTGTTTCAGGGTTTAAATGGCATTTCTGTGGGGTCAAAACTTGGCCAAAGCAGCATTGCAGGTTTGTCTCACAGTCACACTATCCTTCTGATTGGAAGCTTTCCACCATTGTATCGTCAAATACCTAGTTGAAGTTATGTTAGCAAAATCCCTGTCCTTAATCCTTATTACTAAAGTTGGAGACAAGAGGATCCATTCCTATGGTAGTAATATTTTGTCCTATAGATGAACTGTGAGGGAATATTATGGCAAAGTAGAGGAAGAAGGAAATCGTGTGGCAACATATCACAAGCCACAATGTCTTCTAATCAGTGATGACAATATCACCGAAATACCGCCGATATTCGGAAATATCGCAATATTTTTGGGGAGACGAGATATCGTGGAGGAAATATCGCGATATTTTGTCTCTCAGAGAATATCGCACTACAATGGCAAATATCACCGGGCATAGAAAAAAATTCGCTGTCGCGGCTAGAAAAGGTCGAATTCGTTTTTTTCACTCATTTTGTTTTCTGATTGTTGGAGAAGGAAGGGGAGAGCATTGTGCTTGCTGCCAAAGAGAATTCAAGGGTTGAATAGCCATTATCACCACCAACAACGAATATTTTGTTAATCAAAAATTGAAGAACAGTGAGACAACCTTCATTTCTTCCATTAACAGGTATGTTCAAATAAACCCCTATGTTAATGATTTTTTGATAGTTTTAGGGTTATTCTTGCTTGCCTATTTGCCTACAAACAATTTTTTTTTTTTTTTTCCATTTACTATGATTTTCATGTCCATGAGCAAATGCGAGGGTTTTCTCCATATTTGGACAACAAACTCCATTTATTTTTTTAACTTTCAAATGCACCCTCTTATTGTCATTTATGATTTTTCATTGAATTCACATTGCAAATAATGTAACAAAAAAATTATATTGTAAAATGACGTGGTTATTAATTATTAATTCCAATTTTTTTTTGATGTCCTGGGTTTGAGTTAGCTCACTACAAAATTCAAATATGCCAAAAGCCTTGTACCCATTTTGGGAGTATGGGGAGCCTGATGGCACGACAAATCGGGCATATCTATCATGCAAATTGTGTGGGACCAGGATCACAGGAGGGGTTACGCGATTGAAATACCATCTAGCTAGACTCACTGGACATGATGTTGGGATTTGTACAGTTTCTAGTTTGGAGCTTATACAAAAAACTCTTGAAGCAATTGATGAAAAATACGGAAAAAAGGAAGAGACGGAAAGAAACAAGGTTGAACGTGCAGGTAGATCTTTTGGGATATCTTCTAATTTTGATGTTGAGGGTAGTGGGAGGGGCTCCACAGCGTCACCTGCTACTGCTAGTGCGAGGTCATCATTTTTTGTTCCACGAACAGGACATGGAGCACAACCTGGCATAAAATCAATTGTTAAAAAAAAGGAGAAGCAAGAAGCAGATAGAGTCATGGGGAGGTGTCTTTTCTGGAGTGACTTACCTCTCAGCGTCACCAAAACCAATCCATTTTGGCAGCCAATGTGTGATGCTATTGTTGTTGTGGGCTCGAGGTACAAAAGTGCTACATATGAAGAGTTGCAATGGCCAATTCTTCAAGCAGAAAAGCAAGACATCAACTCTAGATTGGTAGAGTTGAAAAAAACATGGGAAGTTTCTAGATGCATAGTGATGTCTGATGGTTGGACAAATAAGAAGGGTATGACCCTTCTAAATTTCTTGGTACATTGTCCTAAAGGTACCATGTTTATTAAATCACTGGATGCATCAAAACATATCAAAGATGCAGCAATGATATATGAGTTGTTAGATGGGTTCATTCGGGAGATTGGTGTGCAGAATGTGGTGCAAGTCATAACAGACAATGCAGCTAATTATGTGTCTGTCGGTAAGATGCTTATGGAGAGGCATCGCACATTGTTATGGACTCCATGTGCAACACATTGTATCGATTTGTTGCTTGAGGATATGGGGAAACTCTCCTTCATCAAGGAGGTGGTTGATATGGCTAGGAGCATCCCCAAGTTTATTTATAACCGTGTTTTTGTTCTTAGCCTCATGTAAAGGTTCACTAGAAACAAGGAGTTGCGGCCTTCTGCGATCACACGTTTTGCCACAAGCTTTATTACTCTTCAGTGTTTGCTTCGATGCTAGTTTGAGTTGAAGCAAATGTTTGTGTCTGATGACTGTCGTAATTGTAGATACAACAAGAGACAGGATAGGAGAGCCATTGCAAAAATGGTGTACTTTGACACGTTTTGGTAGGGAGTAGAAGCAGCTTGCTCAGTTAGTGAACCTATAATAAAGGTTCTGAGATTGGTAGATGGGGAGAAGCCTGCAATGGCTTATTTGTATGAGGCCATGGATAAGGCCAAGGAGGCCATTCGTTCTTATTATGCAAACAAGGGTTCTGCTGGCCTTGATAGGCATATGATGTTATGGGATGTGATTGATAGTTGGTTGATAAGGATGGTTCATCAACCCATTCATGCAGCAATAGTCTTCCTCAACCCCGCATTTTCACACAAATGCGGCTTTGATTTTGATGGCGAGGTGATGGAATGACTCCATTCCTGTATTCATAGGATGGTACCTGATCCTGAGCTTCGTAGCAAAATCAATCGCGAGATACAATTTTATCGGGATTGTGTTGGCCTATTTGGCTTTGATGATGTTATTAGGAAAATGACCCTCTTCATGGCACGTAATGACAAGTTATCACTCATTAGAAATTATAATTTAAAATTTAAAATTTCCTTACTTATAATTCTAGTTTTTTAAAATTCAATTATGTAACTTTTATTTGAAGGTTTAATTATGTTTCAAGTTTTTGAATTTTTTATTTCTTATTTTGTTGTAGATATTTGGTATCGAAGTTATGGTGCAAGGGCACCAAATTTGCAAAAATTGGCCATAAGAATCTTGAATCAAACATGTAGCTCTTTAGGGTGTGAGCGCAATTGGAGTGTATTTGAGAAAATACATGCAGAAAAACGCAACACGTATAACTTTGAACTCCATCCTTCAGTTGAGCAAGGACACTTATTGTAATTTTTAATTTTTAATTTAAGACCTTTAAGTGTCAAGAGTCAAGAGTCAAGACTCGTTAGTTTTTTTTACATTCTTATAGGTTGGAATTCGCACACCTCAATGATTTAGTGTATGTGCATTACAATATCCGACTTCGAATGAAGCAAATAAAAGCACCAATGGATCCAAATGTCATTTCCTTAGACAATATTGATGTATTGTCTCATTAGAGGGTGGAGTCTGAGGAGCCCATCTTGGAGGAGTCACTTTCATGGTTAGAGCCAGATGATCCATTAAAACAGGGGCAGCAAGAAGAGGACGGAGGAGGAGCAGGAGGACATTGTGGGAGCATCAACATCAACACCATGTGTTATAGATATAGGATAGCGCAGCTCCATACTTAGCAGTCATTATTTGACATTAGGTGTAGAGGCAAGGCCAGGGCTTTCTACTACTAGGGGCAGGGCTGACAAACAACCCATCATGTTTTCCCATAAAAGTGGGAGAGGGCAGTGATTTCAGATAGATAGCTGCTAGTTTTATTTGTTTTGCTACATATAACTCATGATGATGAGATACTTTTATATATGTGATGTTATTGTGTATTGGTTCTCCACATTTGAGTCCTTGATAGAACAACCCATCATGTTTTCCCATAAAAGGGGGAGAGGGCAGTGATTTCAGATAGATAGCTGCTAGTTTTATTTGTTTTGCTACATATAACTCATGATGATGAGATACTTTTGTATATGTGATGTTATTGTGTATTGGTTCTCCACATTTGAGTCCTTGATAGGACAATTATCAAGGATCAACAGAATTTGGTATCGCCTTTGATGTATCATTTCTATTTGACATCATATACATGAGTGCTTTCTTCACATTTATGTGTCAATTTGTTTATTTCATGTTGTTATTGCTTTATATGTTTAAAAATCTGAAAAAAAAAAATATTATGCATTTTTTAATTCTTGCTGATATTTGCCGATATTTTCACCGATATTGCCGACAAGATGTTTTCTGGACCCTCACCGATATTTTGCCGATATCGATATTTTCAACACTGCTTCTAATTGCTCCATAGCAAGTCAATATTTCTTTGTATTTTGCATCATAAATCTCAGAATAGTGACAGCAAGGCACAGTCCTTATTTCTGGCTGGAGTTTTCCCTCGTGGATTTACTCCGTGCTATGCTAGTGTAATTTCACCACTGCAGTTCTATTCTTATTTCTTAGTTACTTTTATTAATACAAACAATGTGCTCCTAATGTTACAGCTTAATCATAAGATGTCACCGCACAGTGGAGTGAAGTCACACTGTAATTCTAGTAGCATATTAAAACCTCTGTTGTGACAATTTTCCATTGGAATATCAAAGGCAGTGTAGAGATCTAACTAGTGGCATAATTCTGTTGACATAATATAAAAAAATAAATTCGAATATGTATGATTCTCATTCAAGAGTGCAACTGCATGAAAATTTCAAAATTTGTTTGTATCAACTAAAGAGTAGCTGTAACACAAAAGTAGTTTTCCTTTCACGTAGCAGTAAAATGTACAATGAATCCACACCACATATTCCCTTTTCCATCAACACCTTCGGCGAGATGAACAATTAAAGCAAAGTGAGCACAAGCTGCCACCTTTTCAGGTTTGACTGTTTACATCTATGTCTATGTACAGCCAATCTGGTATAGCATGCTTTTATAGAACAAAATTTTCTGCTATAAAAGCTATAGCAGGAAAAAACAATGAAGTACCTTCCCTCTAGAACATAATCTCCTGTCAAGAGAAGTCACTTCGAAAGGCACAACTCACCTTCGCATAAAACAGAAAAAGCAAAAACACGATACTGTACAACAAATGGCTACAACTGACTTGTGAACATACAAAATTTCTATGAGGCCCATCTCAGGGAGTATCGAGAAGATGCTGATTTAATGCTAGGCATGTCATAAACTTGCAAGGGATCTGTTTCTATGCCGTAGTCCATCAAAGGTCTTTCTTCTAGTTGATCATCATGATCATGAACAAAATCAGGAATCTCAATCTGTCCCTTCCTAATGAAATTCCGAAGAAATTCTAGACGGTTTACATACTTCAATTTCCAGTATAAACTGCATAACACATTAAAAAATGCATGGGCAAATGAGCACCAATTGCCTCCAATAAATTAGCTGAATCAGAATGCAAAGTGAGATTAATACTCACCCTGCACTTAAGAAAAACCGGCCAAGGGTAGCAAACAACAATCTTGACTGAATCCCAGGATGCAGGAAATACACCACTTGAAGCCTTTCTTTAAAAGCTGGAGGAAGTTCTTCATAAATCAACCACAGCGTAGTTATCCCAGGGCAGTTTTCACCCCTCTGTACTGCGGTATGAATGTAAACAACACAGTACGGACCTTCAGGTATTTCATTTGAGATCTTATGGTAAACATATTTCTGTAGTCTTTGTCCACTGACAAGAGAAGCTGCAAACATAATTATACACTGCATCTCTTAGTTTAAGGCATGAATATCTGAAAGGGGCAGGCATAGTACAGACCAAATTTATGTTGCTGATTTATTTAACATGTTTCAAAATCATTGCATTTTTCATATAAAAGGAAAACATCGCAATTTGAACCCAAATGAACTAGCAAGCATAGGATGAAAAAAGGCTCACAGGACCAATCAGTTAACTAACAGAACTCAACCACGAGCAATCAACTTCTGAAAATAACCACCCTAAACCAAAAAATCAAAAGTTTCAATAAGCCTATCAGACAACAAAATCCTTTTGCAGTATCGGGTAATAACTCTAGAATTCAAAACCCTCTCTTTCAATAACAATCTTGACCAGTGCCCTAGAAATATAACAGGAGACCATTCAGATATAAAGAGAGGAAATAACACATAGAGGCCATTATAATATAGATGTATTCTCCTAACAAAATGCAAATTCGTATTGTTTGCAGACTGCATGGGAGTTGAAAATGCTCTCACCTAAGTTGAAGATATGGTGCACTTATTAGACAAGACCTTATATTATGCTCTTACTGAAGACAAAACAAAAATCATAGAAATTCTGAGATAAAGACACAAAGGAGGAAGGGTGAGGGGTGGAAATCAAGTCTTTGTGTCATTAACTGATAATGCCAACCTCACTCTCAAAGCAATCATAACTCCTGACCTTATTCTATGTTTCTCATGCTTATTCTCTATTTTAGGTGCATACTCCTGCAAGATAGACCGTTGAAAATACAATATAGGTATCCTACAAGAAACATGAGAAATAGAAAATGAACATATCAGATCCCTGGGTAGGGGTTTGTGATTGGATCAAAAGATTTCAAACAACAAACTAGCTGCAGGTCCCAGTTTGCAACTTTGCATTCTCAGGAGTAACAATTCGAACAAGACAGCCTACCAGCAGCATTTAGAGCATCAATAGCAGTGGATTACAAGGTCCTGTTCAGTCATAGCCATCATGGGAAATCGTAGCATCCACCCTCCAAAAACAAGAAACATAGATCAGGAGGCAAATTTTTGAGCTTCTAGATTAGGGGGGAAAGTTTCCACTTTTCCAAAAAGGACTCAGGACATGCCGGGAGATTTGATACTAAACATATGGGATAAACAGTGCAGTTGTAAGAA
This sequence comes from Pinus taeda, assembly GCA_000404065.3. Lineage (NCBI taxonomy): Eukaryota > Viridiplantae > Streptophyta > Pinopsida > Pinales > Pinaceae > Pinus > Pinus taeda. The sequence goes on from APFE031648425.1 coordinate 17,617, forward strand.
ATTTAATTAACAGAGACATTGCAGAGCGGGCTAAATAATGCTTCATAAGGAATCGGGCTACAGAAATCCATTCTATACCAAACCTATGAAAGAGAGAAAAACAGTACAACATAGAAGAGGAGTACTAATGTAGGAAAAAATCCCAAATTGGCATATGCCACTGTAGAGATAGCTTGTAGTTGTAACATTGCATAGATAAATATCACAAGCCAAAAAATAGCCCACAGGACATAACACCAAAACTTTTAGGGGATATTACCATGATGTTAGTAATGAAGTGAATGCATTATCTTTTCTCACAAAAACCACCCCTGTAGCCAGTGATGTTAGTACCAAAGTGAGTTTGGGTAATGCCTTAAATCATCCTGTCTCACAAAAACCACCATCATAGCAGAGATGGCCACAAGGCATGACCTCCATGTTATGATTGTTATGCATGTGGGAATACTCACAAAACACAACACCTAACATTAATGGCAAGAACAGTACACAATTGACAAGAAAGGTATTAATGTGGAATGAAATCCCAAATAGGGATCTGCCATTGTAGTAATAGCCTATAACATCAGATAGATAACAGCTACAAGCCAAATACCACCTCCAAAGCATGACACAAAACTTTCCAGATGTTAGAACTGGAGGAAGTGAGAATGCTATCACATCAAGATTCAATACAGGGATCAATACCCTAAAGCTAACTTTGGGATGGACAAAGCTTTTGGAAACTTAATCATTTCAAAAAGAAACAAAGATATATATTCAAGGAACTTAGCAAAAACGAAGATCATACCAAATCTGAGATGTCAACTAAACCTATGCACTAGTTATAATTTTAAAGAAAGGGAGAGGGATGGGCATACAGAAGTAGAAGAAGAAGTTATTTATTTCAAAAGCCCCAGAGGCAAACAAAGTCCCAAGGCAAAAGACTGTATGGTTCTTACCCGGGAAATGCTTGCCAACTATTGTCAAGATCCTACGACCCGCTTTGTCTTTACCCTCCACCTTCAACACCTGAAGATCTTCAAGATCAGAATAATCATCTTCCACAAGGGGGACTTGAGAAGATAAGAGTGGTGAATCACATTCATGCCAATATTGTTGGCTTCCGCTTTTTCGTAACGACCCACAATTCACAGCAACCATGTTAGAGGCCATTGCAACTATACAGGTAATAAATCCTTGGGATTCTCTACAAGAACGCCACCCACGACCTTTAGTAGCATATAAAGCAGACTCCAATATCCATTGTTATAGATATGGAAAAAATTTGGGCCAGAGCCTAGAGGAACCAAGAGCAGGGGAAACTCAACAATCAAAGAAACGAGCACGCTCTTTGAATACCTTGGTTGCCATGAATTTATGATGGTGACGCAGAAGGGGATCCCTATCACCAAGCTTATCCATTATCCGTTATGCATGCACAGATTCCCGGAATTGATATTTCAGGATATTCCCAGGATCTACTCCAGTCGGACCTGACAGTTGAACTATCACACCTCCTATGTTTCTTTTCTTCACAGCTCAACTTCCAAGAATAGAAGATGTTTGATTTACCAAACCATAAAACCACAATTTGGTTTTGGCCTCTCGCCTCATCCTCCAACTAAACCAATGAAAGTGATGGATCTCCCTTACATCCATAATAGTAATTATTGTATGTATCTCTCAGTGGTTTGCGCTTTATCTTTGAGTTAGGGGCTTGACATATATGGAAAAAAACAAATTATTTAAATTTAATTTAATTTTTCAATACTATGAGTTATTTTTAATTAAAAA
>APFE031648431.1:5015-66165 GCA_000404065.3 Pinus taeda
GAAACAAGGTTTGCTGGTAGGATACTGACCCCGACAACCATTACAAACCATATATATGTTATCTGTATCAAAAATGGTGGGGTTTGAACCCGCCTGGCCCCGTCTAGTCAATTTTCCACCCGGGCAGTTCCAAAACCATATGCCAACATATAATATAACCCCAAAATCATCTGATATAACCTTCATGCTAAAAAAAATCCAAGACACATATTTTTAAACGATTCCATAGCAAGTTCGAAGGGGGCTGGTTTCGAACCCCACCCACCTCCCTATTATTTGCCACCACCACCATCAGGCCCAATGGCCAATGTTGGTGGCTCTGCCTGCCTCACACTATTTGATCCTTCACTCATTGTATTTCAACAAGCCGAGTGGTGGAGAGTGGAGTTAAACTAGGAGTGGCGGGGGTCTAGGCACGAAACCATAAGTGACAGAGCGAGTCGAAATATAAGCGGGGGAATACACAAGCTACTGAAAATATACCCTGATAGGAATAGAGGTGTTAGTTTCATAATTTAACAAGTTTATAGTAATTTTTTCATGTGTTCTCTCCAAGAGTCCAACCATGCATTTTGTTTCCCCATATTAGCAACAAAAATTCAAGCATCCAGCATCAAGGAATATTTATAGAATCATATGGAATCTAAAATATTCCCTTGGAGGCTGATTCTTTATAGAGGTTGAATGATGCAAGCTTCATAGTATTTTTTCACAAAATTTCATAATGAGTTCATTGGTGTGCTCAAAATTTTCATCTCACCAGTGGATTTTTTAGCCATCTTCAAGAAGGAATCTTTGGGGGAATATTCAAGATTCTCATGGGTCTACAATTTGACGATGTCAGAAAGGGGCAAATTTTATAGTCGTTTGACAAAATTTTACACCATGAATTCAATGGTGCAATCCATTTCGTGAGCTCAGATTTGCAGTTTCCAACCATCCCCAAAAGTGGAGGAAAATGATGTAGTTATGCCATGACTTTCTTATTATTTTCTGAGATTATGTTTTCTTATCGGGATCCTTGTTACTATTATGTTGAAGGATTCTTGTATGCCACATCATGTGACATTTTATTAGCTTATCAGGATAAAGCAGGGCGCATTTGAGTGACAGTTCCAATAGGGAGAACATCTCATGGAAAGACAGGCCACTCTAAGTGAGGTAATTTATCCTTGTAATGAAAAATAATGTACTATGTACTCATGATCATCTTGCAACATTTAATGAAGCGGCCTCCCCACTCTTGGCACTAGGCCCGGAGGCATAACCCACACTGGGTGAACTCCGTTATCAATGTGTTGTGTGTTCTTTATTTGATTGTTGTTGTTATGTTTTGTCTTCCTTAAAGCATGCACATGTGGTTGTCTTATACTCTTTCATATGTAATTTTTGTAACGTCGTAGAAGTAAAATATCGTGGTTAATTCCAATAGCTAGAGAGATCTAGATCAATGCAATAGGCTTAAAAGGATTGGTTATACTTATATTCATATTTATAAGCATGTTCATGGAACCTATAATTTTTCAATGGGATGGGCATTAGGCCCTATCAATCCATATAAATGGCCTCTATTACCAAATGTGAAAGTAGAGGACGTTAGGTCCATTGATGGTCGCAAGGTATTTCATCCATCGGATAAAACCTAAAGGTTTTAAAGGGAGATGTAAGGAGGAAATACTAGTATTTAATCCTCGGGATGATGTGTCATGTGAACACAGTTGACTGGAGTCATGTGTAAGGTCGTGTATGCCAATTTAGCTGAGTTTGGAAAAATGGAGAATTAAACCCCAAATAACCATTTGAATTATAATGAGAATAAAGTGATTTTCAAGGGGTTAAGAGGTTGGCAGGGCCCTGTTGTAGTGGCTACAACCACCCTCCAAAATTTTTCCTTATCCTATTTTGCACCCTCCCTACCGACCTTCACAGCAGCTTGCCTTGCTTTATAAATTCCTCAAGCTTCAATGTCTTTCTTGTCCAAAGGTAGCCTGTCAATCATAGTTTGATCTTCTCCCTTCACAAATTTCTTACCCGAACATGGTCCAGTTGTAGGTTAAGCAACTTCCCGATGAAATTTGTGCATTCCTAGAGGGAAACTAGCCTTCCCTCTAGGAATTATGCAATCCTCTTTGACAGCCTATTGGGCTCCAGGATTACACAATCCTGCTAGCTAACCCTCCCAGCAAGATTTGTGCAAATTTCCCAGAAGCAGGTTATTCAGCCTAGGATTTGCACAAATATGGGAAGCAATCAACTGCTGGGTCTAGAAATTGCGCAATCCGCTTAGGCAGTTAGCCCAGCTCATAGTCAAAAATGCGCTTTTTTCTCCAGCAGTCGAGCAGTCTCTTGCATGTATAGCTAAGTTGACCGATTCCCTCCTGGACCAAGAAAAAATGAATTGCATGCATGAGATGCTTCTCCCAAGGTAGCATGCAAAGGCATCCCTTATTTTAGGAATCTATGCGTTGAAACTCAGAATTACCTGCCCCTTGACATTTTTTTCTCACCTTTTTTTTTTTAATTTCTCACAAAATTATAGATCCAATCAATGATAAATGCTATATTTTGTCATAGGAAAGCATTAAAATGTTCATCGATATTATATTTTCATGTTCTTGCTATTTTCATAGATTTTTTCAAATTAGCTATAGAATGCAGCCTTTTCTGTAGCTAACTGTGAGTTTCATAGCTACTCTCATGGTTTGGCAGGTTACAAGTGTCAAATGAAGAACTAGGCCACATGGGCATCTCCAAAATCATATCTATTGGAAATAATACTGAGAGGGGGGGCTGAATCAGTATTTACAAATCAATAACTTTTTCATTTCCATAATCAGATTTATATACACTACTTCAGTGAAGGGAACTCGCGTGTGCACGCAACTGTTCTTAAGGAAACCAGAGTATATCCAGTGAACTTATGATTCACTTAATTCATCATATGTTGATCTTTAATCAGTGCATCAGTAGTTTATTAAACATTAAATAGTAACCATGTGCAGTAATAACATAATCAACCATCACACATAAGCAACACACATGAACACCAAGATTTAAGGTGGAAACCCAATGTGGGTGAAAACCACCTGTCATTGTCATCTCTATCTTCTTTTAATAATAATAAAATTTGTTTACAATCTTGTACTGGTGTAGACTCATCCCAGTACGCAGACTTCTACCTGTAGAAGGTTACAACCTTCTCTTTTTCTCTAGATTCTAATGGAAGGGAGCTACAACCCCTTCGCTCTTGTACTAGCCAATATGTTTACTAGTATGTAGGTGCCAGCCTACAAAAAACTCCACTCTTCCACCAGGGACCACGTTTCATGAATTTTTAGACTGGATGCTCCTGGCACATATCAAGACATATGAAGACCTTGACTCATCAATAACCCATCAGAAATTTAGAAACTCAAACTTCATCAACCAACATGTAGTTAATCTGAAACAATCAGATCACTATCATCGGAACATTGTGATTAACCCAAAAGCCTGTATCAGCATTCATAACCAACTGAAACCTCAAAAATTCATGTTTCAGAATGTATACTCTACTTCAATGAAGAAAACCTGCATTATATGCTACTTCCTTCAACCCAACCTCCGTATAGCTCTAAAGATTCTGAATCATAAAATCTCTTAATCACAAACTATACCAACCACCAGTGTACTGAACATCTACTGTCAACTTACAAAACTTTACACATTCAGGCAACATAAAACACTTCTTCTCACTTATACAATCAATCAAATATCAATCTCCTTATGCATTCAAATTTACATTCAGATCTAAGAAGACTTCATTGACGGACAACAGTAAAATAGCAGCAATAATAAATCAACAATACTGATCTGATAGATCAATCATCTTTGAGCATCAAGCCTTTCTTTTGTATATGCTACTTGAAAGAACAAAACCTGCATGTATACGCTATTTTGCGAAGATGAACCTGCGTACAGATCTGCAAAAATTGACTCAGAACTTTGTTGCAATTCCAAACTTCAGAGAAACCTAGATGATGATAGATAACGAATAAAACAAACGCAAAACATCAGATCTAGCCTCAACCAATATCAGATCATTCAAGAATAAGTCATTTCAGTTCTAGTCCAAAACATAACCCTACAGCATAAAATATACTTCAGATAGAAGTATTCCTTAGAATCTTATTCACTTGCACACCTTGGCCTAATGATCCTCTCCTCCTTATATAGTTTTAGGCATTTCTCAATACCTTGGACCAAAACCGCTTAGGACCAATACCTTGGACCAAATACCTAGGGTCAATACCTCAGACCAAATACCTCAGACCAAGTACCTTGGATCAATACCTTGGACCAAAATACCTTGGACTAAATACCTCGGACCAAAACCTTGGTTTTCCAACATGTACATGCTTTTCCTCTTGTGAAAGTGTGTGTATACGTGTATACTCCTTTTGTTCTATTAACCCACGTGTATATGCTGCTTGGACAAGGTGAACCAATGTATACGTCTTAAACTAATCTCTTTCTTCAATCTCTAGAGTTTGATCTGTAATCCTTTGTTGTTAACTTGCTGCACTATGAACTGTCATCTGAGTGAGTTTCCATGAAGGAAAACACATGTATCATAATGCCAACAATCTCCCCCTTTGGACTTGATGGCAACCATGATGGTGTTGATTTCTGCAAGTTGTAGAAACTGTTAGAGATAACAAGCAACACTAAAATTCTCTCCTCTTTGACATCAAGGGTAAAGGAAAAAACAAGATACTCTTCATATCTGAACAACTGAATATGATCATGCTCCCCCTAGGCACACGGTGAATTCCCTGATTCAACTCCCTCTTTGTGCATGTTCTGATATCATTGTACATGTTGTGATGCACTAACCATCCATGCTCCACCTGAGCACATGCAAAGTCTACAAAAATATTTTCCAAAAGAATAACATGACTCTATAACTCAACTATGTAAGTTTTACCTTCCTATCACCAATGACTAATACATACATCAATCTCCCAATCAAGTGGGGATATACCCAATTTGACTCATCCACCTAACCATGTGGGGATATACCAATTGTTTATACATGACAGAAATACAATAAATATTACATCATCTATCCCATGCAAAGTGGGGATACAAATTACATCATTTGTCCAATAGGACTCATTCATGTGTATGAGAAGTCATATCACGCCCTAAACTTTTACATGACTTAAGCAACAAATGGTATAAATATCTAAGGCCATAGTTGGACTCAGCAACCATAATGCCAACAATGCATAATGTGTTTGAAGGCTAATTCTCCCCCTGAACCTGTGCTACCTAGAACCCATATAGAATGCACTACCACTAGTGATTTTTCTATCATCAACACTTCCTTCCCAATCTACATATGTATATGCATGAAGAGTAAGATCTGTATCTCTAGGATACAATAGTCCAAAGTCGTGAGTTCCTTGAAGATATTTGAAAACTCTTTTGGCTGCCTAAAGGTGTGATTCCTTTGGATTTGCTTGGAATCTTCCAAGTATTCCTACTGCATGCATGATGCTAGGTCGTGTACCTGTTAAATAAAGTAGACTGCCAATCATGGATCTGTAAGTTGGTTGATGTACTACTGTTGATTCATTATCTGAGCTGAGACTGCATCCATCTTTAGTTTGCTAAACTTGTAGACCAAGAAAATAGGTAAGTTCACCAAGCAAGGACATTTCAAATTCTTGCTTCATTACTGAAGAAAAATTTTGACTCATGGATTCTTCATTTCTACCAAAAATGATATCATCAACATAACCAATAATAATTAGCAATTTATCATTTTCAAGCTTTGTATATAAATTGCTATCTACAAAACCTTTTGTAAAACCTTGTTGGTGTAGATATTTGTCAAGGCGGTAATACCAAGCCCTTGGAGCCTGTTCCAAGAATGAATCCTTCTGGTTGTTCATTATAAACTTCTTCTTCTAAATCTCCATTAAGGAAGCTTGATTTTACATCCATTTGGTATACTTTGAATTTCTCAAAACTGGAAATGGCAAGAAATATTCTTATGGCTTCAAGTCTAGAAACAGGTGCAAAAGCTTCTTCAAAATATATACCTTCTTATTGAGCATACCCTTTACAAACAAGTGTGGCCTTGTTTCTAATGATTTCTCCATTTTCATTTAGCTTGTTCTTGAATATCCATTTAGTTCATATAATATTTTTATCATGAGGTCTAAGAACTAATTCCCAAGTGTCATTCTTTTCATTTTGCTCAATTTCTTCATCCATGGCCTTGACCGAACATTCATCTTTGCATGCTTCATTTACATTTTGAGGTTCGATGGAGGATAGTAATGCTAGATAGCTTGACGTCCCTATATTAGATCTTCTTGTCTATACACCAGCCTCCTTTTCTCCTAAAATTTGAGTTTCTGGATGATTTTTTTGAACATACCTGGACAAAGTCTTTTCTTCTACCATTATCTCTTCTTCTAGTGCTTCATTAGTTTCTTCTTCAATATAATTTTGATTTGATGTGGGAAAGTAATCCATATCTTCCTCATTGTCATAGTCTTCTATTGTTTTTATCTGTTTTGGATTTATGCATGCTTCATCAACTACAACATCAATGCTTTCAACAATTTTCCCAAGTCTTTTATTATAACATTTATATCCTTTACTTCTGGAAGAATAACCAAGGAGAATCCCTTCATCTACTCTGGGTTCAAACTTATCAACTTTTTCATCAGTCCTTTTGATAAAATATTTGCTTCCAAAAACTTTAAAGTATTTTACAGTAGGAGTCTTACCATACCAAAGTTCATGTGGAGTTCGAGTGCTATTTACCCGAACATTTTCTTTGTTGAGAATAGTCATGGCAGCGAATGCAGCTTCACTCCAGAAGGTTGCAGGAGTTCTAGATTCATCTAGCATGGCTCAAGCCATTTGTTGAACTGTTATATTAATCCTTTCTACTACACCATTTCGTTGAGGTGTTCTTGCAGTGGAGAATTCCATTTTTATTCCATGTTGTTCACAAAAGTCAAAGAATTCATCCAATATAAATTCCCCTCCTCAATTAGATTTGATTCATTTGATTTTTCGATCTGATTCATTTTCAATGAAAGCTTTGAAGGCTTGGAACTTTTCAAATGATTCATATTTATGCTTTAGAAGACCTATCCAAAACATTATGGAAAAATCATCAATGAACAAAATAAATTATTCTTCTCCATGAGGTGACTTTTCCCTTGTTGGTCCACATAAATCAGTATGGATAAGTTCAAGAGGCTTACTAGTTGACCCTTGTTTTTCCATGAAGTGAACTCTGCTTACTGATTTGACATGGTTTGCATATTGTATTTTCTTGGATGTTGATATCTAGAAGATCATGAACATCCTTGAACCTGCATGCTTTTCTTATTTGAGAAAAGCTTAGATGTCCCAATCTTCTATGCCACAACCAATTTTCATCATTTTTTCTTAGATAGCAATATTGTTGTCCTCCTTTGAGTATGTATAAGTTGTTTGGAGTTCTTGTACCTTTGATCACGGTCTCTCCTATATCAAGCTCACAAACAACACATCAGTTTGATCGAAACACCACTTCATTTCCTTGATCATACATTTGACTGACACTCAACAGTTTATGCTTTAAACCATCTACATACGTAAAATTTCTACCTTTAACCTTTTCTTTCAAGAAAACAGAACCTTTACCTTTTATGACAGTTGGAGTTTCATTTCCAAATGAGACATTTTTTTCCTTTTCTAAGGCATTATATGAGTGAAGTTTCTCTGTCACCTATCATATGTTTGGATCATCCACTGTTGATGTACCACTGATTTTCTTGTCCTTCTGCATACAAGGCTATACCACATCTTTTTGTTTGAGATTCTTTCCTTTTCCATATCATGGGATTTAATGGCGTTTTCTCCTTTTGAGGTGTTTGCCGAAATTTTCTCCTGCATTCAGATTCTTTGTAACCAAAGTTGTTACAAATTGAGTATTTTGTTTCATTTTCAAGAGGAGAAAAGTTATTATAGGAACTTCTCTCGATCCCTATTACATTCGTTTGATTTCATGCTTCTCTAGTCATGATGGTTTTGTAAGCAATGCATTCAGCAGCTTTGTGCCCAAAATTATGACATGAAAAACATTTCCCATTAAAGAATTTTCTACGACTATAAAATCTATTTACCTGTTGATTGTAGCTTCTATTGATATTCATCTTTGGAGAAAATTGAGTCCTAGTTTTATATATTGAGTCTATGTAAAACTAATTTAAGAATAAGCCTAACTATTTGGTTAGGTTATTTTATTACAAATTGCTTAGTTTATTGGATTATACTTGTGTCACAGAACTGGGTAGTCTGTGAGGGTCTTTTGCAAATGGGTTTTCCCCCTTGAGATGTAAAAAATGTAAAAATCGTGATGTAAAGTGTCTTGAGGGTTAGAAAAATAATTTATTCCCTCACATGTTAATTAATTATTTTTTTTGGCCAAAATTAATTAAAATCCTAAGCGAGAAATTTAATTAATTATAAGTCCTAGGTAAATTTAAATTTTCCAAAGGCAAAATTTGTGAGTCCTTTAAAAATTAAATTTTAAGAGGTCTAGGGACTAAGGTTAATTGATTATTTTGCTAAATTTTAAGACTTTGGTCCCTGGGGTTAAGTCAAAGTCAAAATTTTGAGGAAATTAACTCAAAAAATTTATTTTTGAGTTAATTAAAATGCAGTTAATTGAAAAATTCGAAATTTCCTCAATAATTAAAATTTCGACAGATGAAATTAAAAGAAATTTTGATCGTCATCAACGGTCGAGATTACTTTGAAAAGGATCATTTGAACTAGCCATTGGAAGCTTTATCTTTAAATAGGATGTCAGTTGTCAGTTGAGATCATCCGATCTTTGAATTCTGTACTAAGCGAAAAGCTCTCTTGTAATATTTTTATGAGTAATAAAAAAAAACTTTGGAGTTAATTTCTGTTGGTGTTACTCTTCGCGGAAATACTGTAAGATGTGTCATTTTCATGCATAGATTTATTTTTAGCCATTGATGTATCTTTCTGAAGAGTGATTTGAGTACAGGTATCTTGCTCAGTCGCTGGAGTTTGAATGATAATTTAAGTTTTGAATATAAAAGCAAGTATCTCTATTTATCTAAATTTTATTATCATTTTCTCACTCTATGTTGATGGTTAAATTGAGTTTTGCAGGAAAGTCTTGATTTTTTAGATCATTGGGCATTCGGGGAAGTTCTCGGTTGAACCAACCAACTCCCGATACATGTTTTTTGAAGAGCCCAACTTAAATTTGATCTCCAGCTTATCATAAGATACTTTTTATGGGTCATGCAAGAAGTGTTTTGAGCTCAGTACCTCCTTTAAAATTCAAAAAAATTACTCTTTTCTATGTTAAATCGATAGATCTGGCTATTGAGAGCCTCAAATCATTAGATCTGGGAGTAGAGTCAGACTCACACTCCCTAGATCTGATAGATCTTTCATTTATGTACACAGGTCTGTAAAATTATTTTCAGTTTTCTAACTGGGGTTTTCGGGGTTTTAGTTTTTTTGGGTCATTGTATATATTGTTTGGGTGTTTCTGGTCGTCCTATAGATACAAATCTGAAGTTGAAAGTTGTTCAAAGTCCAGATCTAGGCCCTGGAGGGTAAGATTTGGATCTTTGAGGGTCCATCAGCATCATTTTGGCAGGGATCATATCCAGATTTCATAGTCCAAGGGTTTAAATTTATTTATTTTCAGATCTGGAAATGTTATAAGGGTTTCAAAGAAATCTGAAGTAGGAGGACTTAAAATTTTAATTAAGATTTTTAGAAAAAAAAATAGAGCTTTTGATGGAATTTCTGGGCCACTATTTTGCAAATTGATTGGCTGCCTGGTTTTGGAGTTTACTGTGAAATTTTAATTTATTTTCTTTTATAAGGCCCCTGCCTTGCTCCTTCTCTCATTTTACAAACGTTGTTTGTTGTCTAATCTTCCTACAGCCTTCTCTAGATCTTCAAAACCCTCTGTCATTGCCATATACCTGCAAAAAACCTCACGCAACTCCTTTCACATCTGGCTGTCAGATCTCTGCTTTCTACCTGCATTTTTTATCTCTCCTCACACAGTCCTCTTTTGTTGCTATTCTCCATGTTCTCCGGCAACTCCTCCTTGCTACCTTCAAGCTCTACAGTAGCCATCTAACCTGCATATAAATCAATCAAACCCTCACCCTTGCACTGCTCTCAAACTTGCAGCTTCAGCTCTTTTCATCATTCAACCTACTCTTTCCTCCATTGTAGTCCCACACCTACACACAACAGAAAACAAAAACTGAAACCTCCACATAGTCTTCTCCCTTCCTCACCAATCAACCCTTCCTCCTCTTGCTTCTTCGATCCACCAGCATGCTACCATCCCTCCTATGCTGCTACAGCTCCCTAACCTGCAGCTCTATTTTCTTCCCATCGAGTTCCTCATCCTATCCTGTCTGCCAACCCAAACGATTCTTTTCTTGCTGCCCTGTCTGTCTTCTCCATCGCTCCTCGTCTAGCTACTTTCTGTGTATCTCCCTTCCTCACTATGCTACTTCGTCCTCCCCATCCTTCACCCTCTGCCTAACCCACAACAAATGTATCCTCTACTCTATGTTCTCCTTCTTGTTGTTGTTGTCCAAGGCCTCCCGCAAACCTGACCTGCAGCTGCAAAACACAAAATCATTCAATTCATTTTATTTTTTATGTATGCATATGATTGGATTTAGTGTAGGTACCTTTTTTTATATTTTCATTTGGTTTTAAACTTAGGTTAGCCCCTTTAATTTTATTAAATTTATTTTATTTTATTTTATTTTATTTTTAATTTTTTGTCTGATTCATTAAAAAAATTAAAAGTTAAAAAAAAAAAACGATTTCATTTTCACTTTCAACTTTAATTTTTGTTCATTTTTATTTTATAGTTTATGATTTTTATTTTTTGATTTAAAATTCTAACTTTAAAATAAAAAATAAAAATCTAAAGACTTTTAAAAATTCCTAAAAAATTAAAACATTTAAAACCCTTAAAAAAAATAAAAATTGAAATTAAAAAAAGGGCATTTGATTCTCTATTTTTGACAAAATTAAAAAAATCATAAAAATTTATAAAATATAAAATTCTAAAATCCTAAACATTAAAAAGTTCTAAAAAATAGAATAAAATAAATTCATATTTTTTTATTTTTTATTTTGTGAGTGAGGAGTTAAAATACATTAAGGGATTTGTGCTTAAACATTAAAAATTTTTAAATGTGACCCATTGCCCATTAAAAATGTTGATTATTAACCCATTGACTTGTTTTACTTATTTACATTTTGCTTAAGGAATGGCTTAAGCGCTAACTTAAAATTCCTTGGTGTTTCTGATGTTAAATGCTAAATCTTAAATTTTCATAATTTTGTTATGGTTAGAGTGCGATAATGTTTTAAATTATATTGGCTATAGGAGAAATTTATTAAATCTAGATTTGGGCAGTTGGCGAGAATCACTTTAAATATGGAATTTCTTACATGTTACAGTTTTGGGCATTTATATTGATTATTCATGATTGTCGTTATTCGTCGCATATTTGTAAAGTGTTCTAGATAACTTGTTTTATTTTATCTACAATTGATTAAATATAAAAGGTATTGGTTTGTAATCATTTCTATCTTAGGGTCATGTCTTGGCTATGTTGGCATTTAATCTATTCATCTGAATTAATCGAGATTCATTTAGATTCATCAGGTTGTCCATCATTGAAATCTCCTAGAGCTTATGATCCATAGGTTTTCTCATCAATTTACCTTAGGAAATACCCCCCTTGACTTGCCTGGGAGAGAGTCTAAACAGAGTGAGTAAAGAGCGAGAGTGACAACCCTTATTCTGAGCGTTGTCACGGTGCCTAGAGACTTTGTGTGGCAACAAGCCCTAAATTCAAAATACTAGAATATGTAATTTAAATACAAAATTTAAATAATTTATCTAATGAATACCAACCTGTCTGCTTTACTGTAATTCTTGTTATGGCTATGTTACCAAAATGACCAAAGCCTCCCTACCGAACTGGGTACAACCTAGGTACTCGGTCTCAGAATGCTTTTCAATTGAAGCAATCTGATCCCCGTGCCTAAAGACTCTAGTACAATCAAGACTCCTTGTTTGTTCCTTTTTGTTAAAATTGTTCTCCTTCCTCCCTTCAATACTATGCTCCCAAGCAGCAAAAGATCTCCTTTTCAGTCCTACTCCCTTCTCCTTTTATTTCTTAGAACCACCACTTATTTATCTTTCATTGCCTTAGTTGTGTGCCTCCTGTCTTATTATGTGGCTCCTTACTGGGAATTAAAGAGGGAGTCATGTTTTATTGACACTCATCACTTATGTAGTGCTTTTGTGATTAATATTTATTTAATATTTTATTATATTATACCTTTTAATGTTTAACCTTTAGTATAAAGTTACTTTTATAAAAATATAACTCCTTTTAAAACTCTAGTAATTTAAATTTAGAACCTTTGGATAATGTTCTATGGTTACTTATTATGATAACGATACATACTAAAATATATATTTCAGTATATTTTTTTTGTGAGTTAGATATTTATTTAATATCTTCAACAATTGCATCATTTATCCTGTGTTTAAAATGTCTTTATAATTTAATATGACTACTAGTGTAGTGTAGGTGACGCATGCATGTGTAGCTATCATATGCATGTATCATCTGCATGCTAATAATTCACATTTCATTTATATTGGTAGATGGTTCATTACATACACTCCTCTTTCAGAAAACTTCGTCTCGAAGTTAGTTTTTTATATAATATATTAGTAATTATTTAATGATTAATATAATTTATGTTTAATGTGGGGACACTATAAAAATTACGATTTGAACATTTATAGGTTTTCAACTTTAATAGTTATACCCTGTCTCAGTTGGGTTCCCAAGCTATTCCAAAATCATCATATCCATCCTAATCTCTTCGCTCCCATCCCATACATCCTCTACTGGAATATGTCATGGCATCAGTTACACTGATCTAACCATTCATAAACCTCAAGGATGATAACGTCGACTATATCAACCTGATTTCCCAATAGGCATCTAGCAGTCATCATTACACATGAAGGAGAGTGTGATTTGCATAGTCCTCCCATGACTCCAGGTTTTAGAGGATAAACGGTGGGCAATACCTTCACCCCTCCTAGTGGTACTAGGGTCAACACCCTATCATAAAATCTCATTGAGCCTTAATTGTACTGAAGTTTTTTTCATCACGTGGTCATTTTGGTAATGATGCTATTTGCAATGTAAACACTTGTCCATATATTATAACATATGCATCAATATGTATAAAATAAATAGTTTTTGTATAGCTCATACATGTTATCTATAGTATAACATACTTGGTCATGTCCTGCCCATGTTATTGGCTTTCGTATTGAAATTGTAATCATTCTTTTATTTCTATCTCATTAATCATATCGATATGCATAAATGAAACAAAATTATAGATATCATAATTCATAATTTAAATTTTATAGCAAGGTTGATCAAATATTGAACTTCATATTGGTATCCATAATTCAGCAAGATTAATTTAAATATTATATTTCATCTTGGTATCCACATACCAGTAGAATTAAGCAGATAACATATCATATTTCAATAACATAAAAAATTCACTTTTATATGTGATGCTTCCAAAATGGTTTTGAGTGTCTGATTTAAAGTACAGTAAATATATACAAAATATGCCTTAAAGTTCTTCAAAATTGACACAAGTTGGGGAATTTTTGACATATGATTTATGTATCTTCCCTAGTAGTCGATCCACAACTATACTTATCTCACTGGACCTTAACTTGGTCTACTAGACGATTCCTAAGCTATCGAACCCTATGTTCCAGTATACGTAATGGTTTGACTGAAATGATTCCCTTATCTGATATCTATAGTTCCTTTCATTGAAGGTTATGAGATTTGTCAGCTATGTAATACCTTAATACAAATACATGAAATACATTATGAAATTTATGCAAGTGAGGTGGCAATGCAAAATGATAGGCAATGGGTCCAAATTTTTCTAGGACTTTAAATGGTCTGATAAATCAGGGTGACAACTTTGTCCCTTTTCTGAATTGGATAGTTCTTTTATTTGGTTTGATGCAGATGAAAACTAGATCCCCTACTTCATACTTCCTATCATTTTTGTGAGCATCAACATAACTCTTTTGTCTATCCTATGCTTCTTTTAACTATTGTCTAATTTGTTTTACCTGTTCCTCCATCTCTTGGATTAATTATGGCCCTACTATCATCCAGTCTTCTAGCATGTCCCAGCTTGACGGTGTTCTGTAAGGTCTACCATATAATGCTTTAAATAGAGGTATTATGATTGAACTGTGGTAACTGTTATTGTATGCAAATTCGAGTAAGGATAAGTACTTTTCCCAATGTGATTGCTGATCCATAACATACATCCTCAACATATCTTCTAGTACTTGATTTACACTTTCTGTTTTCCCATCACTCTCAGGATGATAAGCTGTGCTCAAATTTAGTTGAGTTCTTAAGGCTAACTGCATGCAAGTCCAGAATATTGAAGTGAATTGTGAGTCTCTATCTGATATGATCTTCTTAGGTATTCCATGAAATATGATAATTTCATTTATGAATACTCGAGTTATGTCAGCAACTTTGTAAGTATCTCTTACGAGAATGAAATGGGCATTTTTTTTATTTTATCCACCACAACCAGAATGACATTGTGTCTTTGTGGAGTGAGAGGTAGTCCAATGATAAAATCCATAGAAATTATCTCCCATTTAGGCATATGAATGTTGTGAGGTTGCAGGAGACCTGCTGGGTGATAATGATCAACATTCACTTGCTGACATTCAAGACATTTTGCAACGAATTGAATGATATCACGTTTCATGCCTATCCAAAAGAAGAGTTTCTTGGTATCAGAATACATTTATTTACCCTGGGATATGCACAATACACTACTCTGTGTGCTTCCTTAAGGATGGTGTCTTGGATATCCCCATTATCAGGAATATACATCCTTTCATGAAATCACAATATTTCATCATCTTCTAATTCGTACCCCTCAAACATAGGTTCTTTTGACTTTTTACTATCAAGACTAGATCTTACCTTTAAATACCAACTATCTCTTATGAGATGTTCTAGTACTCATTGCCTTAAGTCTACTTTGATAGGTATGAGGGAAAATATTCAAGGTCTTCTACTTAATGGAACTCACTTAGGAATTCACTCCATCGTCTTTGTCTAGCATTCAAGTCTCTTTGAATAAACAAATATTGTAGACTTTGATGGTCGATTTTAAGCATAAAGCTTTTTCCTACTAGATAGTGTCTCCATATCTTTAAAGCTAGTACTACAACAGTTAACTCTAAATCGTGAGTGTCGTAGAGTACTTTATGATGCTTTTTAACTTTCTTGAGGCATATACTATTATTCTTCTATCCTACATTAATACTGCACCTAATCCTTGCTTGGATGCATCAGTACATACAATAAATTTTTTGTCCATATCAGGGACTCGTAAGATTGGTGCACTGGTCAACAGTCTTTTGAGTTTAGAGAATGTTTTATTACATTCCTCAGTCCATTCATTCCTAACATTTTTACGTTGGAGAGTTGTAATTTTCTTTGCAATTTTGGAGAATCCTTCCACATTTCTTGGGTAGTAACCGACTAAACCCATAAAGCTTCGCACTTCATGTGCATTTTTCAGTATTGGCCATTCCATGATTGCCATTATTTTCTTGGGATCTATTGAGATTCCTCCACCAGATATGATATGACCTAAGTAATGAATCTTTTTCTAAAAGAAAGAACACTTGGATAATTTTCCATATAACTGATGATTTATGAGGTAGGATAATACTATCCATAAATGGTTTTCACGCTCTTTCTCATTCTTGGAGTAATTGATAATATCATCTAAGAAAACTTGTACAAATTGATCAAGATATTTGTGGAAAACGTTGTTCATAAAGTTCATGAATATTGTTGGTGCATTGGTCAAAACAAATGGTACCATAGTGAATTCATAATGCCCAAAGTGTGTTTGAAATGCAGTCTTATAAATATCGCTTTCCTTAATCCTTAGCTGATGATAGCCCGATCGTAGATTGATTTTTGAAAAGACAACAATGCCTTTCATTAGATCGAAGAGATCATCAATTCGAGGCATTGGATACTGATTCTTTACTATAGCTCGATTCAAGTCTCGATAGTCTATGCATATATGTAAGGAACCATCTTTCTTCTTGACAAAAATTACAGGAGCACCCCAAGGCGAAATACTGGGCCGTATGTGTCCTATATCAAGTAGTTCCATCAATTGAATTTACAATTCTCGAAGTTCTGGTGTTTTCATTCTATAAGGTTTTTTAGAGATTGGTTCTGTACCAGGTTTCAATTCTATTGTGAGATCTAGCTCTCTTTCGGGGGGTAATCCCAGTAGTTCCTTTGGAAATACATCCAGAAATTCGGCTAACACTGGATATTGTTATAAGGATGGTCATTTTTCCTTGTTTACTTCTTGAACTGCATATGCCTGACAACCTTTCCTTAAGCAACGCTTCATTTGCATTGTTGATATGAAGTGTAAAGATACTTTTCTCTTAATACCTTGAATTTGGATCGTCTCTCCTTCATCATTTATACAAAGATTTCTTTTCCCATAACAGTCTACCCAAGCTTGATGAGCTTCTAACCAATCCATACCTATGAAGAGGTCATAAGTTCCTAGGGCTATGACATAAAATTTTAATTTAGTCGAACAGACCCCTAGATAAATTTTGAATTCCTCCACACTTAAGTCTACGGTTTGGAGTTCTCTTGAGGCCATTTCTACCTGTTCGAAATCATTTTTCTTGCGAGCTGCCAACCCACATTTATTTAATGCATATGATGAAATGTAACTATCTGTGGCACCAGTATTAAATAAGATTTTGAATTTTATACCATTAATAATACCTGAGGGTTCCACTACAATGTATTGATGTGTTGCCCGATTATTGTTGACCACTGCATGCAATCTATGATTGCCTTGGGTATTTGATGTTGGCTCTTTCCTCGTTCTATGCATTATACTTGACGAAGCTTCTGGATAATCACGTTAAAAATGTGACCCTCCACATCCCCACCAATTAACCTGGGTCAATCCCCTTGAATCATATTGTGAATTTCTAGATAAAGAGATTCGTCCTCTTATGCCACTTCCTCTCACATTTCTTCCTCTATTAGTAGTTCCACAAGATTTCCATGGACTTGTATTTGATGATTCAGCATCTATAGTATTAACTGCCATGGAAGCTCTTTCTCCTACTCCTCTTAGGGTAATTCTATTACCATAAGGAGGTGGTATTGAGATGCTTCCCCTAAAGAAGTTTCGGGGAGTCTTTCCTGGAAACCCTGGTTGTAGAGGTTTTGTTGGCCGGGCATCCCTTTTTATTCCTAGATGCTCTTCTGCATAAAGGCCACATTCTACTGCCTCAGCTATTGATAATGGGTTCCACATCCTAACCATGGCCCGGATGTGAGGGTTTAACCCGTATGCGAAGCGCTCAACTTGATGTTCATCAGAATCTAAGTAATGAATGTATTTCACAAGCTCCATAAACCTTATTTCATATTCTTCCACTATTTTGTTACCTTGGATTAACATATGAAAGGCCCCGACTTCTTGTTCTTGAAAATATGGAGGTAAATACTTAGCGTGGAATCTTTCCTCAAACAATTCCCAAGGGACGTTATCCACTATGTGGTGTACTTGTTTTTCCAGATTCCCCCACCAAATCAAGGCGCTTTCCTATAATTGAAATACATAAATTTTTGTTTATGAAGTAGAAGAGTACTCTGTTAATGCAAAAAATCTGTTCATTCCTTCTAACCATGCTTCCGCATGTTCTCCAGCTCTTCCTCCTGAAAATTATGGGAGTTTAATTTTCTGCAGCTCCCTAGAAATATCTTCCTTTGATTGTCTATACTCAAAACTTTTGGGTTTCGCTGGATTTGTTTCTTTGGGTTGAGGTTGCTCTTATTTGGTTTTAGCCATTGTTGACCCTTTTAATGTTTCCAATGTGGCTTCCAATGAGCGCATTATAATGGTCAACTCCGGTGCTAGAGCAATTGGTGTTGATGATGGTCTTGATGGTGGCAGCGATGGTGGTGGAAATGGAGATGGTGATGACGACGATGGTGGCGTTAATGATGGTGATACTACCCAATCACATTGTTGTTGTTGATATGTCCTTACCATCATAGTGTTTCCAGTGTACATAATAAAATTGTAAAAATTTGAGGTATACTTTCAAATTTAACATATAATTTTGCAATTTCAAGTTTACAAACGAGTATAGTTTTTTTGCTATTTTTACCTGCTAAGTAAGTCCTACTGCTACCGAGGTCAAGGAGAGTGGTTTCGCGACCTCCTTATCTTAATGCATGATATTCTATCCTAATGCCTCATAATTCTTAATAAAATACGTAGATTGTCATAAACCATAGTATTACTTCATAATTTTATATATTATAATTTTTATTTTTTTAACCCACATATATTATATATATTTTCAAAATAATTACTTATATAATATAAAAATATCATGGAGATGATAAATCACACAATATGTATATATGATATAAATAAATATTAAACCATTATAACAATGTCCTATAATTATGTGTTTATAACATGATAATAGATTACTTATTAAAATTTAAAAATTTAAAAGATTCTAAAAATTTAATATTTTACCATATACCTTATAAAATGAACTTTAGCATGTACATGAAATATGCATAAAATCTTAAAATTTTTAAATTAATTATTAAAATCTTAAACTACTTTTTGATACAGATTTGTTTAATCATAAATTTCAAAATCTTATTATACCTTCATAGTAAGTTTCCAATTAATATAAATTGAAGTTGTAATACCTATATCATATATACTCCTTGCACGATTTATATAAAAAAAATGTCAATAGGATATGAAAAACTTTTAACATTTAAACAATCAATCAATTAATTAATTAATTAATTAGTTAATTAATTAATATATATATATATTTTCTCGGTAAAAGCTAGTTATTTCTATTAACTGGTAAACATGATACAATTACAAGAGGGGGCAGCTGTAGGAGCCCGCACTTCGAATATTTTACAAAATTTCCCCATTACAGAAGATCTGGGGAATCTCACCAAAACTAATAGCCAATTAAACAAAACAAACAACCAAATCGATTGGTGTTACAGAGATACTGAGAGACAGAGTACTAAAAGTAAACGTATAACCAGAGCTAGGAACCCTGGACCAAGACACAAACATACGCCGCGGCAAGTAGGAGCTCAAAACTTGGCAAGGCTTCCGAAGCAGCATCCCAAGAACCAAAAAGAACAAATTCAGGAACCACCTGTTCATTTTTCCTCTTCTCCCTGTGTCTCCTCGGCCTGCTAACACGCGTCGTCCTGGCTGAGCACCTCTTTTTCATTCAACACGTTGCCCTCCTGGGTTCTGTCGGTGGTGCCAGCATCAGGATCCAAAATCAAGTTGATGCAGTCACTCAGGGGAGGAATTAGGGAAGGCGGATCGACCTAAATCACTGGTTCAACTTCCCTCTTGGCGGTCATGGCAAGTTTGGCAGAAGAACGCTCACTGCTGTGGGATGAATTGGGGTCTATGCAGGAGATAGGAGGCAGCTGGTTAATTTCCTCAGTCATTAGGATGGTTATCTGGGCTGAAATCAGAGGGCGGTTCAGATTGCTTTGAAATTTGAAATGGGTGGATTGGAATGCACTGTTTGGAATCGGATGGCGAGTGGGATTGCTGGCATGAGGGTCCTCAGGGGAAGAAGTGAGGTTAATGTTAGTGAGCAGAGGAGTGGGATGAGGGCGACTGGAGGGTCGTTTACTACTACCAGGTCTTTCCCCCGAGCGAGAACGTTTCCCAGGTCACTTCATGGTGCTAACAAAAACTGAAACCTTGACTGAACCAGTGCAGAACCTAGAATTGTGCCTCAGAGAAACCGAGGGCCCCGAACCGAAACGAAAAGCAGAACAAAACACAATAGAAACTCGAAACTGAGATACAGAGCCTGTATAACGAATATGACAGCGAATGGACCACTTACCCCAGGCCGTCGAAGGAATTCCGGAGCGAAGAACGCAGGACGAGTGAAAGCACTGCAAATTCGAGCGAAAACCAGCTTGAATTTCCCCTCTGAGGCTGGACTCCCTCTCGGCCTCACCCACAGTTCTTAGAACGAACCGAACAGAATAATCCTCAATCAACTGCATAGTGAAATGATCATCGGGTGTCTGCATGTAAATAACACTCCGCAGGCTGCGTTGGGCTTCGACCACCATTAATGGCACTGTCCTGCACTGTCCCATGCCCATTAAGACATTCCGCTCGCCTCCGTTCTAAGCCTGGGGCTCCACGCTGCAGAGCAGGTGGCGGCACTATGCGAAATAACTGTGCATGAATGCCATTTAAGGCTGGACAATCACGCGGATCCGGGAGCTCTTCTACAAGCTCAAGTTTCTCCTTTTGCATCTGATTGTTGAAATATTTCAATTAGGAATCTAGAAGGATTGTTGTAGGATCTCCAGTCAGAAGAGGTCTAC
Source organism: Pinus taeda (assembly GCA_000404065.3). Taxonomy (NCBI): domain Eukaryota; kingdom Viridiplantae; phylum Streptophyta; class Pinopsida; order Pinales; family Pinaceae; genus Pinus; species Pinus taeda. The sequence continues at coordinate 25,694 of APFE031648431.1, forward strand.
CGCAATCCACCCCCACATTGGCAAGAAAATCCGCAATTTTGTTCCCATCTCTTTTGATGTGGGTGAAAGAAATCGCTTTGTTATTATTGATCCACTGCTCCATATGCATTAGTCTTTGAGCCAGTCTCCAACTGTTGTAGACTTTGGAGGAGGAGGAACCATGGAGAATCTTCGTAGCCATATGAATAAGGATTTGGGAGTCTCCCTCCACAATGAGCGGGAAAAGGTGCCGTTCTTGAGAAATTAGGAGTCCTTGCCAGAGACCTTCTAATTCTGTCGAATTGTTGGTATCCCAACCATGATAACCCAAGAAGATTGTGATACTATTCCCTGTGTGATCTCTGATTAATCCGCCGAATCTTGAGTGCCCCGGATTGCCCTTGGAAGCCCCGTTAAAATTGAATTTGTACATATCTTTTGGGGGAGATGACCACTTCCCTGGAGGTGAACCATTAGAGGGCCTGGTTCCTTTGATTATTTGATCTTGCTTTCAATGAAAATCCTAGTTGTTCCAGATTGATTGTTCCTGAGGGAGAGTGGGGAGATCATCTTGGTACTACGTTTTTAGGGACATGGTTTCGTCAATGTTGTTTTTTATGGCTAACCATAACTCATCCAGGGATTTGAAATGGTTTTTGAATATTCTGCCATTTCTCTCTTTCCAGATGGTCCAAGTAACGAAGCCAGGGATGAGCTTCCATATGTAATTGAGAATCTTGCTTTGATAAGGGTGAGGGTCCCAATTTCTTATAATATTCGTTATGTCTTCATTTGCACCTATCTCTTTCTGACAACGTAATTGAATTTTTTGCCAAATCTTATATGCTAATGGGCAGTGATACCAGAGGTGTTCAATGGTTTCTTCTTCTTTTTTGCAATTGAAGCATATGGAGGGGCCAATGAAATTTCTTTTCCTCAGGTTATCCCAGGTTAGAACCCTTTTGTGGCAGAGGAGCCAGAGAAAGGTGGAGGTTTTCGGCCTAGTGGAGGAATCCCATATCTTGTTCCATATCTTGGCGGGCCTGGAGTGATCTTTAATTAGAAGATTGTAAGCCTCTTTTGTGGAATATGCTCCCTTTTCTTCGTAACCCCATCTGAGAATGTATTTTCCTTCTGAGCTCTGTATTTTCCTTTTTTCTAGTTCTATGTCTAGATTTTGTTGTTCTTGTTCCGTTCCATTAGCTATGATCTAAGAGGCTTTGTGCCATTTTCTGATGGCATGTTGAGCCATGGTACTCCAGAGATTTCCAACCATTGTGGGGGGATGGAGGTCCAGTTCCCCAGGCACCATATTCGGGAAGAGGTCTCTTAGTTTGGGCAACTGTTGCCATGAGTCATCCCAAAAACGAGCTTGGTCCCCGCTTTTCACCTCCCAAAAACTATGTTGCTGGATAAGGTTCCTGTGGATTTTCGCCGAGTTCCAAATAATTGAGCCATTGCTTAGCTCAGATATTCTGACAAGCTCCTCTCTGGGACAATTTCCCACATAGTTGGCTGTCCATAAGGTAGTCCATGGGGTGGGAGAGCCCGAGATCCATCTCCACCATATACGAGCTCCCATGACCACATTGCTGTGAGTGGGATCTCTCAACCCGATGCCACCTCCTTGTTTGGGAAGACATGTTGTCTCCTATTTGACTAAAGCCCATTTACGGTGAAGCCCCTTGCTTCCCTAGAGGAAGGCTCTTTGGATGGTTTTTAGCCCTTTGAGGACCCATTTAGGGGCCGAAAGGATGGAGGAAAGGTAGAGGGGCATGGTCTGAAGGATAGCTTTGATCAAGACTAGACGGCTGGCCATATTAAGGGATCTGTGGGTCTAGGAAGACAGTCTGGCTTCCAACTTTTCTAAGAGAGAGTTCCATGCTGAATGCTTCAAGCTGGAGGCTATGAGGGGGGCTCCTAGATACGTGGATGGTAGCTTGGAAGAGGAAAATTGAAGGATTCGAAGAATGGCAGATTGAATAGCGGAGGGTGTGTTAAAAAAGAAGATTTGGGACTTGGACTGATTGATAATTGCCCCAGAGGCTTCTGAGAAGTCAGCTAAGAGGGTTTTGAGCTACCTAGCCTCTTGGATAGAAGGGTGCCCATAGAGCATGGTGTCATCTACAAATTGCTGGTGAGTAGCTGCAGGGGTGTTGTGGATGGCTATACCTTTGAGGCCATGCGTTTTTTGAGCATGCTTGATACTTCGCCCTAAACCTTCCGCTGCTATGATAAAAAGGAAAGGGGATAGGGGATCCCCTTGCCTGATGCCTCGGGATGGATGAAAGGTTTCAGAGGGGATGCCATTGATTAGAACCGAAAAGAAGGAGGAAGTGAGGAGGCTCATAATCCAGCGAACCCATGAAGTATTGAAACCAAACGCTAGTAAGATCTTTTCCATGTAATTCCAACTAAGGCTATCAAAAGCTTTTGAGAGGTCTAGTTTAAGAAGCATACCTGGCTTGTTGGAGGTCTTCAGGGAGTGGATGATTTCATGTGTGAGGATAATACCATCTGTGATCCGTCTCCCTTCCACGTAGCCGGATTGTTCCGGCGAGATGATCAGAGGTAGCAGAAGCTTTAGTCTTGTGGCGATGATTTTGGAGATGATTTTATAAATGATGTTGCAGAGAGAAATTGGTCTGAATTTGTCTGGTTTGCAGGGATTCTCTACCTTAGGAATCAGAGCTAGGAAGGTGGCATTTATGCCTGGAAACATCCATCGAAGTGAACGCGATTCTTCCACTACCTGCCAGACTTCATTCTTTATGAGATCCCAGAAATGGTGGAAAAAGTTGGAGGTGAAGCCATCTGGACCTGGCGCTTTGCCTGCTTTTAGTTGCTTAACTGTAGATTCCACTTCCTGAAGATCGATAGGTTTGAGAAGCATTTGGTTGTGCTGATCAGATATGAGTTTGGGAATTTTGTTGGTGATGTTTTGAATAGCTTGGGACCGATCACTGCTTGGTTCTTTGTGCACCTGCTTGAAGTGATTGAGAAGTTCGGCCTCAATCTCTTCGTGCTTCTCAAGTTTAGCTCCCTGCTCATTTTGAATGTGAGTAATATTATTGTGCATTCTGCGTTGGATTGTAGTATTGTGAAAGAATTTGGTGTTTTTCTCACCCTCTTTGAGCCACCGAATTCTTGATATTTGCTTCCATAACACTTCTTCTTGTTTTTCTTTTTCCATTAACTCTTTTTCAAGGGTTTTTTCCTGGTCCACAAGATCATTGGATCTACCCTGAGTGATGATTTTTTGCTGCAGCTGCCTCATTTCCTGTTCAATGTTTGCCTTCCTGTGAAGAGTATTGCCAAAGGTGGTTCTATTCCAATACTTGATCTTACCTTTGAGGTGCTTGAGTTTTTGTTGAAATTGGAACATTTTGGATCCTGGAGGAGGATAAAAGCGATTCCATTCAATGCTTACAAATTGATGGAAGTCAGGATGGGATAGCCATAAGGCTTCAAAGAGGAAGGGTCTGCGGGTATTGTTCCCCGATCGAGACCAATGGAGGGAAATGGGCCAGTGGTCTGAGCCAGTAAAGGGCAAGATAGAGGCAGAAAAATCCCCTCCAAGATGAATGGCATTATCTGAGAGAAGAAATCTGTCTAGCCTAGAAGCAATGTGCAAGTTTCCGGCTTGTTTGTTATCCCATGTGAAATTTCCATTATTGAAAGGGAGATCAATGAGCCAATTATTTTGTATAAAGTCCAGCAAGAGAGTTCCATCCTGAGAATTTCTGCCCCTGCCTCCTCGTCGTTCTTCCATTCTTGTGATCATGTTAAAATCTCCTCCGACAATCCAGAGAGGGATAGATCTGTTTTGATTAAGTGTCGAGATGGAGTCGAGGATCCTTTCTTTTTGACGAGTTTCCTGTGGAAAGTAAACATTAGTTAGGAGTCCATATTGATTTGTTCCTAAGATGTGAAAAGTAGCTTGGAGAAAGCTCCTGTGCGCATGGAAATTGGTGAGCTCCACAGCTCTCGAATCCCATATGATTGCAATTCCTCCTGAGGCGCCATTTGCATCGACTGCTGTGTTGTAGCTTCCCGACCAAAATTTCTTAGCTAGCTTGTCCAACATTGTAGTATCACATTTTGTTTCTTGCAAGAAGATAACCCGAGGGCTTTCTTGCTTTATCATGTTTTTGAGTAAACGGGTTTTCCTGGGACCGTTCAGCCCTCTAATATTCCAGGAAATTAACTTCATTGGGAAAGATTGATATCAGGACTGAAGTACTTCGTTAACTTGGCGTATCTGCCAGAATCCACTAGGGTTTGCCCTACCTTGATTGTTCTTTGGAGGATAGTTTTCCTACCTCGCTTTTTGATGTCCTTGGTAATGAGTAGCCGGTCCCATGGGCTGCCAGCTTGGATTCCCAACGATTTTTTCCTTTGAGCTCTTGATAAGACTTCTTCCAAGTTTTTTAATTGTCCTGCTGGAATATTATCAAAATTGTTTGTGGTGCATGCCTGTCCCAGTCCCGGGAGATCCAGATCCCCTATGTCTACTGATTTTGTTTCTTCATCCATGAAGTTAGAATAATCTTGATCTTCCATAGGTTCTTCCTCTGTGCCAATGCCTGATAATGGATTCTCCATTGGTTTATCCCTTTGGTCCGTTGAGGTTGATGCTTCCTTGCCCTTAGTATCTGATTGAACCCTGGTGGATTCTTCTTTTTTGTTGTTTTCATCGTTCTTCGGTGCTATTTCTGACTGATTCATTTGAGTTTCAGGATGATCTGCTAGGGCTTCAAATTTGTTGCTGGTGGATGGCTTTGGTTGACTGGATGGCGCTACATTAAGCTTCGGAGCAGGCTTCTTATTTGCCCTTTGGCGATGTTCTACCTTGATGAATCCAGATCCGTCTCAGCTTTCCTGGTCCGTAGCAGGGGAGGGTTTCTGATTTAGAGGGCAGTCCCTAAATAAGTGCCCCAGGCCATGACATCTTCGACAGCAAAAGGGCACATGTTCATAATCAATCATTTGTAACTAGTTCTTATCAAAGTGAGAAAGAGTTACCACATCTGGAAGAGGCTGGTCGAGATTCATGTAAACACAAATTCTGGCGTAAGAGGTGTATGTCCATGTCTTCGTTTCTTCAGCTGCTTTAACAAAGTCACCTAGCGTATTGCCTATCGCTTTCAGGGATTCTTCTCCCCAAAATTCGTTGGGAAGATAGTACAGGCAGATCCAAACTGGAGCCCAGCTGAGATCTACCGTATCAGGGTTGAAACGCTCTACCCAACCTTTGAGAAATAGTCCAGCGGCGTTGAAGAAGTAGGGGCCTCCGTCCAAGACCCTGTTTTTATCCTCCATACAGTTAAAGATAGCTGTGAAAAAACCTTTCGGACCTAGCTGCAGGGTAATGTGCCCTTTGGGATGCCATTTTGCATGTATCCAGCTTCGCAACGCTCGTTCAGTTGGCCACATCCCAATAACTTCCCTATGAGGGCATGGTCTATTATAAACTGTATTCTTTCTTCAATGAGGTGTCCTGGCAGTTCAACTCGTGGTCGAATCGCTGCAACTGGTTTACAGGTAGCTGAGTGAATTTCTCGCACCTTGTCACCGTTCTAGTTTGTATTTTCCTTGTCTGTCTGGTTCTCTGGCATATCATTGTCATTTTGCAGGGGAGGTTCACCGCCTCCCCCCATCTAGTGTTCCATACGGCGCGTACCCACTGAAAAAAAGACAAGGATCTAGTGCCGCTCTTGGCTACTGACTACAGTAGTAAGAACAGACCTGTCGTGTCTGTAATGGCAAAGGGACAGAGCCTGCAAGAGTCACCGGATCTCAAACCATAGCTACCACCATCGCTCAGTCTACATCATAAATTCATTTTATTAGTATTTTCAAAGTCAATTAAATATATATATATATATCTATATATATATATATATATATATATATATATATATTATATATATATATATATATATTATATATTTATATATTAATCAAAACAATGTTTAAATAATGAATGATAAGTTACAATAAAACACAGTAACGATTCGCATATTGCAGTAGTGATTTCAGAATGAAAAAGAGGTTTCAAGTTCCCTATAAAACTCGGTTAACTTAGTTCGATATTAACGTTGAGACTATTAGACAGTATTTTATATTTACAAAAATTAAAGGCCCCACGCAGAGACGCCTCCCTGTAAAAATGAAGATAATGTTAATTTTTTCTTCCATCTTCTGTGTTTTTTCTTAGAAGAGAGGCCATAACTGAGAACTAAAACTATAATGTTATTGACTGTCCATGGATGATGTTTAGATATGGGTGGAAATTATATTATTTTGAACAGATTCACTTTCATGTGGACATGCACATTCATTTTATTAGTCCTTGCCATCTGGCAATGGCCAGGGACTATAGTAATCGGAAACGATGTACTTAACATTAGTTCACTTGCCTGAACGCGCCTGTTTATCGAGTATAAACAAATTTTTTAGATCATAGTGATTTATGGTCTTATTTGGCCTCTTCCCGAGGTAGAGGTGCTGAAATAATATATTATCTTGCATTTGTATGGGTCTTTCTCATTCATTTTTCGGAGCTGTTGATTAATGCTAACATTAATCTGGCAATATAAAATGCTAGCTCTTATTGCATTTGACTTATCATGAAGCTGAACCGGTTGATATCATGCCGGGTATTCTTTATATATGTTATTTCCTCCATAACACTTTTGATAGATAATATACACATTTCGGGCGGGCTCTTTATAGCGGTAAGGATTACTGAAATTGCCATTGTTGCAATGTGTCACTCTGTCTACAGAACAGATGCTCTGCATGCTGTTGTGGTGTCTACAAAACAGATGTTGCTGAGGGGAGATAGAACAGATGTTGTATAAGCATATTTAGAAGCATATCCAGATCGATATGCATAACCAGTTGTTTCAGTGTGAAGAACGAGACCCAGGTCCAGATCGAACAATATTCTTTTGGACAAATTCATACGCATGAGGATGTTGCTGAGGGGAAATAGAACAGATGTGTATAAGCATACCTAAAGCATATCCAGATCGATATGCATAACCAGTTGTTTTAGGTGGTGAAGAACGAGACCTAGATCCAGATCGAATAGTAGTTTCAGTAACAAATTCATACACATAAGCAGTAGCTTCAAGTGAATCGTTGTGGCCTGCCTGAATAGCATGTGGTAAGTCCTAACCCGCCTACCTAAACATAATGGTCAGCAAAGTAAATCCATGAATCCGAGGTTGATCTTATGATGTTAAATTTTGATATAAGATGAATTTTAGTAGAAACCAAGATAAGGGTCTGTCAACAACATATTTTATTTAAGAACATGAAATCCACTTACTATTTGAATTCTTTATACAAAAAAAAAGCTGAACTAAATCGAACATCAATAACAGCCGCACAATTATTTAGGAAAATTCGATTAAAAACAACCAAAATCTAGACTTAAATAGCTGTCACGGGCATTACCTGCTTGGCAAAACCATCTTTAACAAGACACACAATGCCAATTAAATTTAAGGAAATCTCAGTATGTGATACATAAATTTCATAGTGGTAACGAAAAGAAAATAGTAAAAAACATATAACTCACCTTGTGGAAGGAACTCCTCCGCCTTCATTTTCCGCCAAGACAATGTCCAGTTCCACTTGCTTGTCGCTGAGAGGCTTGGCCGTATAGAGGCTCTTCTGCCCATCATAAGCAGGGACAACATTGTTCACGACCTTAGGGTACTTCTTGAATACTTCATATATAATCTTATAATGGAAACCTTTAGGAGGTCTCGGCTCAATGGTAACCTGTGCAGTTAAAGCCAAAAAGATCATTCCAAACATTGACATGAATTTTTGCATAGAAAAGAGATGGTAAAAGAAAAGGAGAAAGATACATACATCGTAATGGAACAACTCCTTGTTCTGAAACTGAACCTTGTAATGATTTTCCAAGAGGGAAATAGGCTGTCGAGAATTGCCAAAGCGGGGTCGCCTCAAAATGTTAAACTTTTTGGCAAAAGAAGGGGTTGGCAAAACCATTTGTGCGCCACCGCTAGTCGTTGAACTAGGCATAGCCATTGCTCGTTTTCTTTTTCACTTTCTTTCTTCAAAGCTTGAGGTACAAGATGTTTGAACAACAAATAAAGTGACGCACGGTACCAGAAACTGTGACACAGAGGCAGAATTTACTAATATAACACAAATCTCACTAACAACAACTTCAGTCACTGTTCTGCTAGTTGTCGGGTTTTGAACTAGAGACCAAACTGACATAGTGTTGCTAAAAGTTCTTACAGTCATCACAGAACTTACCAAGACAAAGCAAATTTCACTCGCTCTTGAATTGCCTCAACCTTAAAGCTATGTTGATAACTTTTCATAGTACATGCAAAGATCACTTATATAGTTAAAAAACCAGAGAGGTCAATAAACTTTTTTGTTAAAAAAAAAAAAAAACCTAATTTTACTCCCAAAAAGGGCATTAAATTTTCATAATCAATTAGCTAAATAGGCAAAACAGGATCGGAACCCTCGTTATCTCCCAACGGAAAGTAACTAACGAATTCAAGGCAATTAATATTTAATTTGAAATGGCATCCTCAGCCGCATGAGAGTAGTGGTGTCATATTTGATGCCTGAAATCACCCTGTGGCGAACACCTCATACGTCACACAGCGGGAAAAGCAACTTTCCATACTTTGTTACTGGGCATTTTGTGAAATTGCATCCTCACTCCGGCTACAAAGACCGGTAACTTTGAGAAAATATGTCCTTGCTCCGACTATATCACCGATTTTCCGGCTACATGGTCTGCCGAAACCACAAGTGCATTGATGGCATCATCGTGGTCTCTAAAAGATTCAACTCATGTCAAGTCAGAAAGCCTCCAGATCTTCAGTGTCCTATCCCAGGAAGCTGAGTATAAAAACCCTTTTGTATCAACCGACAGAACCAATATGGTATCCACATGTTCAATCTAGAGAGCCTTCCTGTGCCTGTGCACTTCAACATACTTTCTAGGAAGTATGGTGTTGATCACATAATCCTTGAGGGTCAGCATCGTGGCCACCAACTTAGGGCATGACATCTTCCCACTACTTTTCCAAGCTCTAATTCTATGATCTTGATGCGCACTATATATCCTATCGCTGGTTGACCTCGGGATTTCTCCATACTCGAATTTGATTTCCAGAGGACCCACTATACAGGAGGATGCCTTCCATTGCTAGAGAAAGAACGCACCCACAATGCCCTCTCAGTGTGGCTACGCACCGACAAATGATGCCTCCATCATTGGTCTTCAGAGACTCATGACCTATGATCCCAATAGAGGGGATTGATGCTAGACAGCTATCTGAAGAAATACTAAATTGTGATTGCAGGCTTGTCACAGGCCTTTTGCTGTAATCAGACTGTGAGGTGTAATCAATGTCTGGAATGATCTTTTTGGCTTTAACCGCGCAAGTTACCATTGAGCCGAGGCCTCCTAAGGGTTTCCAATATAAGATTATATGTGAACCATTCCAGAAGTACCATGAGGCTGTGAACAATGTTGTCCCTGCTTATGATGGGCAGAAGAGCCTCTATACGGCCAAGCCTCTCAACGACAAGCAAGTGGAACTGGACATTGTCTTGGCGGAAAATGAAGGCGGAGGAGTTCCTTCCACAAGGTGAGTTATATGTTTTTTACTATTTGCTTTTCATTACCACTATGAAATTTATGTATCACATACTGAGATTTCCTTAAATTTAACTGGCATTGTGTGTCTTGTTAAAGATGGTTTTGCCGAGCAGGTACAGAGTAAAAACAACGCGCTCTACTCTCTGCAAAATTTCATGTTTTCTGTCACATTATTCGATATACATGCAGGTTGGCCTTCATCGAACGTGACAGAGTAGCCTCCCAATATGGACATTTGGTATGCATGCATCCCAGATTCGGAAGAAGGCATTTGATATGCATGTAAGTTAGTGCTCAGGGCATAAGAGATCTGTGGCTGTGTTGAGGCTTTTTTATAAAACACGTGTATTAATGACCGTTTCATGCATTGATATAATGTTGGTTAGATATAACATGGCCTAGACTATGTGTAATCTAATACTCGTCATGTGTAATCCATACTCATCACTTAGTTTATTAGAGTGTATAACAATCTTTAGTACTAAACACGTGATCCCGAGTAAGATTAGCAGTTTGTTAACTATGTTGACCATGTCATAAGCTATGTTAAATAATAATATTTCACAACGTGCCATTTGCATCTTATAAGTTTTAGGGAGATTTGAAGCAATCTATGAAATTGCGTTGATAACGTTTTCTTAGTAACACGTAAATCATGTTCTGGTAATGAAACTAACCACTCTTGTCTTACCATGATTACGCATTAAGTAAAAGCATGGACGCACTGGTGATTGAATTAACTGTAAAATGGATTGCTTAAAGAATGAGAAGAATATTTAATCACCTGAAAAGTCACATGCATCACTATTCCTTACAATGTAAATCATGGAAACAATAAGAATTTACAACCTGGAATCAATACCTGATGATCGCATAAAACATAAACAATACCATGTTAATATTCTAATAAGTTGAAGTGTAAATTCATGCATGGACTAATTAGGCTCACATCTAACACTTATCTAAGCTTAACCATTAAGCTTTCCGAGCGCATGAAATTGTAAAGCTGTTATTCATACTAGAATCTAGCACCTGTAATAATATACATAGATGTAGAGTCAAATATAATAAGAGTTTTCTCAACGTGTTCCACTCTTTAAGGTGCATTGTACTTCATGTTCATAATACACTCTAATTATAGCTCAGCCTTTTCATCTGGAACATGCTTTCCATTACACGTAATAGTCAGCAAGAGTACTGGTTAGGCTCATTAAGGACCGTTATACCTGACCATTAATTAAGCTCTTATCATACTGGACCGAATCTCCCTTTTTTGTAATTCTACAACTTCTCACATGGTTAACACGCTGAATGTGCAAGGTACATTAACTTGGCTCAACGAACTGTCATTGATCAAATTACACTTCGTATATATAACTTATCCATGGTAGATCACTTACCATGCTATGTGTAATACATTAGTACATGTTGAAATACTTTAACCGTAGTATGCAGTATAATAAACCGCTGAACAAGCTTGCTAAACACTACAACTAACAAGAGCATATGGCAGGGACTAGCTACCATGTAGCCCGTCTTGTTTTATTTTTTATCCTTCAAGTTCACTTTCATATGGACATGGTTTTAATGCAACACATTCATCTTATTTTATTTTATCTTGTTCTCAAGTCAAATACTAATAGATAACTATGATAACACCTAAAGACTTTGCACTCGGGTGCACAGTTCACTTCGCTGGGGATGTCAGTTTTCACACACCGTGCCCGTGATCGATTCTCACTATTGTGGCGTTGTGTGGTAGCTTATATCTATCATCATGCATGTAGTATATGTTGATTGATGTGATGACATTTAATCTCGTATTTGATTGATGTGATGGATCTGTTCCCAATTTTGCTTCACAGCTTGTGATGAAAGTTAATCTTGGCATATGTGATTCATGTGATGGATCAATTTCCAATTTTGCTTCGCAGCTTCAACGATTGTATCTATTGTATCTACTCGCTTCAGCGATTATATGTAAATATTGCTTCTTCAATGAGCATGCTCTTCCCCACTGGGAAAAAACATCTAAAAACTTTATTTTATGAAATAAAGTTGGCTTTGAGGATAGTCTACATACTAAAACGAATTTTCCATTCTCCTTAATCACTGGTCAGTTTTTATGTGTTGTTATTGAATATTTTATGAAAACTGACGATTTTGGACGTATACTAAGCAAATTAAAACGATTTTTTTTAATAAACATGTGTATTATTAAAATCTATTTTTTTTAATGCAGTAATTTGTTATTGTTAATTTAGCATTGTTTCTGTAGTTTCAAAATGAACATATAGTTCGATTCTAAAAACTTTATTTTATGAAATAAAGTTGGCTTTGAAGATAGTCTACAAATTAAAACAAATTTTCTATTGTCTTTAATAGCTGGCCAGTTAGTTTTTATGTGTTGTTATTAAATATTTTATGAAAAATGATGATTTTGGATGGATACTAAGTAAATTAAAACGTTTTTTTTAGACACGTGTATTATTAAAATCTATTTGTTTAATGCAGTAATTTGTTATTATTAATTTAACATCATCTCTATAGTTTCAAAATTAACAAATACTTTGATGCTAGAATTTAAACATAATCCTTGTGGTGGCTTATTATTTCTCTAATTAATAATGTTAAATTTATAAAATATAAATTTTTACTTTGATATTGGCAGGATGAACTATTCTACATATCAATGTTTTCCAAATGTAAATAAATGGCTCTAGATTAAAAGCTTAATTGGCATGTGTTAATGTTTGGACTGAGTTTGGTTTCACTTGACACCATGCGACAGTACCCAACTTTAAAGCTGAGTATTAATGTAAGAGCCCTAAATTCAAAATACCAGAATATGTAATTTAAATAATTTATTTAATGAATATCAACATGTCTGCTCTGCTATAAATCTGTCTGCTATGCTGCAGTTCTTAGTCTAGTTGCGTTACCAAAATGACCAAAACCTCTCTGCTGAACTAGGTACAACCTAGGTACTCAGTCTCAAAATGCTTTCCAATCGAAGCAATCTGATCCCTAGTGCCCAAAAACTCCAGTACAATCAAGACTACTTCCTATCTGTGACTCTGTCTCAAAATTGTTCTCCTTCCTCCCTTCAATACTATTCTCCCAAGAAACAAAAGATCCCCTTTTCAGTCCTACCCCATTCTCCTTTTATTTCTTAGAACCACCACTTATTTATCTTTCATTGCCTTGGTTGTGTGTCCACTATCTGATTAGATGGCTCCTTACTGTGAATTAAAGAGAGAGTTATGTTTTATTGACACTCATCACTTACGTAGTTCTTTTGTGATTGTTATTTATTTAATATTTTATTATATTATACCTTTTAATGTTTAACCTTTAGTATAAAGTTATTTCTTTTATAAAAATATAACTCCTTTTAAAACTTTAGTAATTTAAATTTAGAACTTTTGGATAATGTTCTATGGTTACTTATTATGATAACAACACATTTTTTTTTAATTTATCATACTAACCTAAGTACCCACGGGGGATTTGAACCGGTGACCTATAGCAAGGAGTGCCTTAACAACGCACCCATTCACCATCAATTCAAAGCCCCATGGGCATGATAACAACACATATTAAAACACATATTCCAATGTATTATTTTTTTGTGAGCTAGATATTTATTTAGTATCTTCAACAATTACATCAATTATCATGTGTTTAAAATGACTTTAGAATTGAATATGACTACTAGTGCAGTGTAGGCGACACATGCATGTGTAACGATCACATGCATGCATCGTCTACATGCTAATAGCTCACATTTCGTTTTTACTGGTAGATGGGTCATTACAAATGACTGATCACTCTAGTTTGTTTTCCAATTGACCCTCAAACCTCCTCTTATACTTTTCATGTTGGTCTTTCAATGGTCGAGATTACATCTCTAATCAATAGATAAGATTATATTTGGCTTGATCCATGTCTTTTGGAACCTTCTAACCCAATTTTATATTAATACCCATTAATATTTTATTTTTCCTAAGTTTAGACTTAGGGACTCCTTTAAAAATATTAATTATTTTAATATCTCCCAAACCGGGTACAATCTGCATAAACCATTTCTGGGTCTTGGAGATCTCATGTGTTTTAGTCTCTCCATTAATTTTCATGGCTAAATAACATCCTATGCTACCCCAAATCAATAATGGAAAAATCAGCAAGATAAAATGTACATGTATAATTATAATTCACAAAAGGCTAAGCTAAGGAGTGAGAGTAAACTCTCGTCTTTGCTTAGCCATCTTCAAGCTCTTAGATAGAAAATGAAAGAAACGAAACAGAATGTTTTTTAAAAAAGATTTGAATTTAGAAGTACTCGGCTTCTGTAGAAACTATGTTCCAAAAACCCCTCCAAAACCCCTTTGTAAGATAAGACTATGAAGGCTCGAAAAACGAATGAGAGCTCTTTTAAGAATGTATCAAGAGTGGGTTGGTCTCTCCAAATTCTTCCCCTCACATTTGATTTTGTAATCCCAACAAGATGTTCTCTCTACAAAACTTCAAACAAGAATTAGTTCCATATAGATTCAACAATAAACAATGATAAGAAACTTTAGAGATTTATTTAAAACCAACTAGAGCATTCTATACCTAGAGCATACTTCTAAATTAAATGTCGATGCAAGATAGATCTATATTAACAAAACTACAAGATCATATGAAAACAAATTAGATCAAAGCATGAGTAAAATGAATTATAGCAATGATCAACAATTCATCACACTCGAAAAGAAGGAACACCTCATGAATGAAACCCCAAAGTCTTTATTGATATTTCTGAAAATGTACAATGCAACAACACTTCTGCAAGCACAATAGCTAGTAAAAATATGATACAAATGAAAGCTCAAGGTTTTATTATATAGAACTATGGGAATTAGTCCCAATGTAGAAGTGACTAAACAAGTAGCATGAGGTGAAAATTCCAAAGAGAAATTCGAATTTGTTGAATAGACCTCCAAAGCCAAGCGTAAAAATCGAATTCTGGCAAGTGGACATCATTTTCTTCTTCACTTATGTGTAAAATTCGAATTTTATGATGGAATGACAAGTGTATATGGGTGGTAACCCACGTGGGGACGATTTCCCACAAAAATATCCACCAAATATTCTCCCAAATGCTCTCAAATGTGAATTAACTTCATAATTTCGAATTTCCAAGCAAACAACTTTCTTATTTAATGCAAAATATTCGATTTTATTTTAGCACATGTCCTTTCCTTGATTTTAGGAGTCCACATCAGACTTCACTTTAACTGCTCCATAATTTTCCACCTCATTTCCACAACATTTAGCATGTGTGGATATTTATTTTTCTTCATTTATTTAATTTCTGGCTTAATTAATTGCCAAATTTCCCACTAAATTTAGGAAACGTGGGTTTTGAGGGTTCAAAATACATTTTTAACTCCTCAACGTGTGTCATAGTAGAAATTTGAGAGTGAAAGGTGCAAATTTCATTACTCATACCCCATGCAACTTCTCTCAACATCACTTATTACATTACAAATACAATTTTATTAACAATTTCTAAAGTTCAGAAAATCTACAAATTTAAAAAAAGACTACCTAAACCTAACCAAATTCCATGAAATATTTTGTGTGTTCTAGTATGGTCATATACATCGAATCTAGACACTAAGATGTGTTAGGGACTCAACCTTTAAACCGTCGCCCTGGCTCTGGAGTAAAAGTGAGTGAAAAACCCAGAAAATTATTCGCCTTTGAAAAAGAATGGATAATTAACTAGATAAAAAAACACTCCAAGGTGTACTCATTTGCTAATTGAGTCCCAACATCCTAGGCCTATTACATACTCAAAACTCATCATTACTAGTATCACTTATTACAATTCCCCGTAGGGTGTGGAATCTGGGTATAAGAAAGATGATGAGGAAATAGAAGTAAAGTAAAAAAACTCTATTGACTGATAATATTTGATGGTGCAAGTGTCCTCTAGATCATCTTTGGGCATGAAGTTTCATATAATCATCAGGTGCCACTCTAGTGGTCAACATGTTCTAGACACCAAATTTGGTGGAAAGGCTAGAATATGTGGGATCTCCAAAACACAATCGTTTCCAGAAATTCTGCCTAGAAATAACTTAATTAGATTATAACTAGGTTTTAAATATTTCTTAAGTCTAAACTTAAGGACTATGGTTAACTATTCAGTATTAATTAAGTCAAGGCGAGAATCATCTAGAAACTCACACAGATCGATCCAAAGATAATCCTAGCCATCGATTATGTTTTAATCTTGGTTGTTGGTGCTCCAACATAGGATTATTAGAGGAGGTTGATGTGGTGATGGAGAAAACACTTGAGCAGTTTGATTTCTTAGCAGATCGATTTCTAGAGTAGTATTAGTCAATTGTTGGAGAGAGTCAGAGATCGAAGAAATGAGAGAGTGGCAAAGACAGTGAGGTTGTAGGAAGTATTCAAGATCCAGCTAGTGCATTTGCAGTGAAGTAGAAGAGCCATAGAGAGGTTGATGTTGGGGCAACGCAACAACTTCTAGAGGAAAGATCAATATGTTGAGAGGGAAAGGCGTCTTCGGTTCTAGAGGTCAGGAAGGAGTCCTAGAGTAAAAAAGAAGCATCTTTCCAGTTAGTAGAAGGCAGAACAACTTCTTCAAAGACCATTATGAGGCTAGACATCCAACAGACAGTGCAGAGGCTAATGCAGAGGGCTGAATTTCTGAAGGCAAGTCATGTTGGGAGTTTGCCTGTGGGGTGAGGAAAATTCGTCACTAGATTTTTGGCAGTATTTTTCTCTGTAGGATTGTCAGATTTCGACATCCAGTTGTACTCGAAATTTCTCATTGTTGCTTAATAATAAAACCCTCAGCTGCTGCACCAATTTTCCCAAGTTGGGTTTTTCCATAGACTTTTGTCCAAAATAATTGTGTTATTTTTTGTGTGGTAGCATTTCTCTCCAGCGCATTATTTTTCCGCAGTATTTTAGTTGTGAAAGTTGCAGTGTATTTATTTTGATATTTGTCGTAGCAAATAAATTCTTAATTAATTAACAATTAGGAGAAATAAAATTAGTCACTGCAATAGTATTCCGGTATTGGAATTTTCAAAATCTACTGTATTTTTCCATTTAGAACATTAGACAAATTTTCCAAAATCTGAAGTAGAGAAAGGTGTTCGAATTATTCCTTTTTTAGATTGAGCCATTAAGAAGAGGAGGCCAAATTTTCAATGTTCAGGAAGGTCGAATCTTATCTCTTGTTGCAAGAGTCAGAATTGGTGTTTCCTTGATCTAGTCATTCATCTATAACTCAATAAATTTCCATCCGTCTTAATTCAGAAGGAGCAGGGGTCGATTCTTTGAAGAAATTGTGATCCTTAGAGCCAAATTTATTGAATTATCTAGGGGTAAAATTACTTTCTCAAAGGGGTGCCTCACAAGGGCTAAATTATTCTAACGTTGAGTTTAGTATTCCAAGTGCCATTTACTCATCCAAGGACACAGAGCATCAGGGCCATTCAAACTTCAGAAAAAGAGGCTAAATATATTTTATTGACACCATTGGAATTATGATCATTAGGATGGAAAAGTTATTAAAACTTAGAGGGCCACCTCAATCCCTGAAGGCTAAAGGCATTTCTAGCAAGATTAAGGTCACACTATCACTATTTGAAGAAGGTAGAATTTCATCCTATCAGAGGTTGATTTCTACATGGCTCTAGTTGGACGTTTTCATCATTTTCTAAGCTTACCAGTTATCAAATTCAAAAATGAATACAAGTGTTGAAGTTGATTGACCAAAAGGAAGTATTGATTTAATGTATGTTGAAGAAAGAATTTCCAAGCATTGTGATATCATAATTTAATAAAATAATTTTCCTCTTGCTGGGTGGAGCGATTTCCAAGTCCTGCTCTCGAATCTTGCTTGTAATCCTTGAAGTCCATTCTCAATAAAATCCATATTTTCCTCGGATTCTTGGTTGATTTTATTTCCATTATTATGTTCATGTATTGTTTTAAAATAGTTTGACATATCTTTACTTAAGGTGCTTCCACAATTTTCATGTTAATTGTTTGTAGAAAGGCATCAAAGACGAAATTTCCAAATTGTCGAAAATTTGGTTGAATTTTTTGCTTGGTACATTGTAGAGGTATCAGAGCATGGCCTTGGCTAGTTGTGGTATCAACACATATGAACTAAGATAATTTTCATAACGTGACTTATAGAAGGCAAAAGTATAGGAACAAAGAAAGAGAGTTGAAAATAGATCAAGAGCCAAATTGACCCTTGAAAAAGAAAGTTATCATTGTATCGAAGGAGGTTTATATGGGGGATTCTATCACCCCATTAACTAAAGAGGAAGCAACATTTCAGAGCCTTTTAAAATATCCAAATGAATTGGCAAAAGGGCAGAAGGAAATGGTTTAAGAAATGAGACAACAAAACCGGACCAAAGGGAACAATGGGTACTCTATGCTGGAGAAGGAGTAGGAACATCTCATAATATTGCAATAACCAGTCCCCAAAGCCACCCTCAAATTTATAGTGGAGCATCTCAACCCACTAAGCCTAAATTTATACTCCCCAGTCCAATAGAGCCAACAGATCAAGAGGATATGCCACTGGGAGATTATTTTCAAGAATATCAATCCAAGTGTGTTAATTTTTGGTTAACATGTTCTTTGCTTAGGGAAATTACTTCAATGTTCCACTTAAGCCCAATGTCAATTCCATTTCTTTTATTATCAATCACATAAACCATTATCACATTGACATTAATTGAAGTAAGAACATAAATAACATATGCATAAGACAAGCCACGACAAGATAACACAGGAATTGGCTCAAGCCAGGGAAAAACCCCAAGATGGGGAAAATCCTTGATCAATTCATCTTATTATCAAATATCAAACATTCAGCAGAGAGAAAGAATACAATCAAAGTCAAAATTGACTTGCCAGAATGATGATCAATATCGTTGTCCATATGACAAAAAAGTAGCCTAGATAAATCTTCCATTCTACCTTCAGACAACAAAAAACAAACTATGCCCTAACCAATGATTAATAATACTCAAAGCAATCGACAAAATAGTTTCCAAAAGGAGGTCCATCCTGGTTCAATTAGTGTGGCCTCCTTTATTGATTATAATGAACCCAAAGCTATTTAATACTGGGCAATGAAGCCTGGTCTATCTGATTAAGAACTCTGCGGTCAAAGGTCTGCATTTAGGGCTTGTAGTCAAAGAGTCCAGATTGCCCAAATCATGTGCTAAAAGTTGCGGCTTTCCTTCTTAGGCAAGTTTCTCCAACAAACAAGAGGATAAAGGCCTGTTGCCTAGCTGAATTAGTCTCCTAGTGTTGTGTCCCAGCTGAGGAAAAGAGATCCCACAAAAAATAGTCCCAACACACCTTATGAACTACCCTAAAGCCTACAACAGCCTATTTGAAGCTTCTCGGCCCTACAAAAGACAAGTAGATTCACCCAATATAGACCCAAGCTCCATGTCTTGCCTCCTTCCCTACTCGGTTTCCTCAGAGATGCATTGTCTATGGAATAATGCACATAGGATGTATCTAATGTGGTTGGAAGTCACCTCTATTTATATAAGATGGAGAGGGGTTCAACTTGACAAATTAACCCCAAGTCGACCTCGATAAATTACACGTGTGGGCTTGCTAACAAAAATATTTTCCTTAGCCAAATTTAGTGATCTTTAGGTCGATTTTGGTCCTTTCGAAAAGAGGAATTTAATGCAAAATTTATCTCCATCAACTTAGTTGTCAAAAGTGGAATTTGGCCCTAGTTTCCAATTTTAACACTCCCTCTCAACTAGGGAGAATCCCATATGCCAATATCTTGAACATGTCATCCTATCATCACAAACCATCTCTACATCCCATCTCAACTCTGCTAAAAAATGATATAGATAATGGAATAGAATTGATCAAGAGTGAGTCACAAGACCTTACCACTTTCCACTGACAAATGTTAGTCGATATAACCAAGGGGAGAACCCCAATCAGACTTGATCCCAAGTGATCAAGTTGTTGAACATCATGCATCCTAGATATAGGGAGTATGATAGTACATGATGCATCCATCTGTACTACTATGGTCCCTATCCTCTTTTCCTAACTCATTAGCCATATGAGAGATACTTCCCATGAGCCCTGAACTGCATGGGTATAATGTATATTGGGGCATCCACAAGAGAGGGTGAACCACTCATCCTGCCTATATGCCATAAGATAAGATGAACCACTCATCCTATGCATATATCATCAACCATAGGGTAAGGTGAACCACTCACCCTACACACATGTCAACCACTATAGGCGAAGGTGAACCACACACCTTGTGTCATAATGGGGTATCACAGGGGAAGGTAAACCACTTACCCTGTACACAATGTACCTATAAGGGAAGGCGAATCACTCACCCTGTTTCATAATGGGGTATCACAAGGGAAAGTGAATCACTCACCCTGTACACAATGTACCTATAGGGGAAGGTGAACCAGTAGCCCTGTTAGAAAATCAAAAAGGCAGAAATATTTTCTTATTCTTGATAATTACTTGTGATTTTTCTTATTATTATGATTCTTTATATCTTCTTTATTTTAGTTCATCAAGTAATTACCAAAGCAGCAACACATAAAACTACAGACACTAGATATAGGCACACCCAAGGAAAAATCCCCCTCGAGGGGAAAACCTAGTCAAAGGAATTCTTCCTTTCAATAGTATTCTTTGAGACTCTTCACCCTAGACCAAGACCAGACCTTCCCTCTAATCTTAGTCATTGATTAGGACTTAATATCGGTCGTTGAAGACTCAGCGGGAAAATTATAAGAGGAGGCTTGAGGTTCATTGGAGATACACCAAGATGGATCAGTTAGTTCGATCTTCTGGAGTGGGGCTCGCTAGGAAAATTTGGGCAAGTTATCTGTTGCAGTGAGGGGCAGTGAGTACATGACAGAGAGGTAGAGATAGTGCTTGAGGGTCAGCACAGTGACTGAAGAGGCTAACACAAAGGCAACCAGAGCTACGCAAAGGCAATAGGAGCCACACAAAGGCAGCTAGAGACTGCGCAAAGGTTGAGGGGCCTGCATGGGTGATAGTGAAGACTAGAGAGTTGACGTAGAGAGGTAGAAGGCTGACTGACGCATAGGGTTCAAGAGATACACTAAGGCTAGCAGGGTTGATGCAGAGCCTAGGAGAAGCACTAGAAGGATTTTTTATGGGGAAGACAATATGAATATTTGTCTATGAGAAGAGGTATTACTACCATGTAACAATCTCTGTCGGGTGAGCCAGTTTAGCACCCTAGTTGTACTCAAGAAATTTGCTTAATAATAAAACCCTCAGAACTATTGCACTAGTTTTCTCGCATTGCGGTTTTCTGGGGACGATTGTCCAAAACTAATAGTTTCCCTTGTGTCTTTGTCTAGTATTCTAGTTGTTGATCTGTATATGAGTTAAGGCTACATTTGTGTTTATTTTCAGTATTTATATGTATAAATAACTTGTTAATGGAATAAATAAGTAGGTGAAATAAACCAGATAATGCAATAGGGATTTCTAATGGGTCACATTTAGAAATTTCAAAATGGTATCAAATCATTGCAGATCACAGGAGGACTGAAGGCACCAACAATATCAGAAATTTGTAGCAGTAGTAGCTGTCCTGAGAGATAGAGTTGCTCCTAAGTAGAAGGCAACAGAGAAGGAGTGACGCAGAGGGCCTACGTCATCATTTCGAGCCACAAAGAGGGCCAACGCAGAGGCAGAGAGAGGCAAAAGAGGCTCACAAAGAGCCACGTCATGCTACTCAACCAAGTAGGCTTGATGCAGTTGGTCAGAGGAGTGATTCAGCATTTGAAGGATTGCGTAGAGTTGGAAGGCTCAGTTTCATCAATTGTTGGGGCCTAGGTAGCTAGGGGCAGATTGTGGAGCTAGTGGGGTGTTGTTTCTATTGGAGCCGAATAGTACCTAACAAGATAGAACCAAGGTAGAGGGAGTAATTGCCTTGATGGATTTCTAGCCAAGAAATCCAGATCCGAGTTGGAATTTCAAAGAGGATTGGAGAGAAGCAAATCAACATTTGGCGGGAAGATTTCTAGCAGGGAAATCAGGACTCAGGACTTAGTGTCATGTGATGTGTTTGTTCTTGTTTCTTTTAGTTGCTGAGTTGTAATATATTAAGCATGCATTGGTGTTTATTTTCAGTATTTACTTTGTAAATAACTTGTTAAAGAGAAATAACAAGTAGGTAGGAATAAATCAGAAAAAGTGCATGAAGAGTTTCTAAACTAAGTAAAGTTAGAAACTTCAACAAGAAGTAGGATCAATAGGCTACTTCTGCATAGATTGACAGGTTGTCCTCCATATTGGAGGAAGAGTTTTCCATTATCACCAATATACCTCCAAGAGTGAGGTGGGGTGATTTGGTTTTGTAGACCCAGAGAGCTTTAGGATGGGAAGGATTCTTGAGGAGGTCCACCTCATGAATCAATACCTTACTACAGGAGCCCATAGCATGCAGTAGTAGGAAGGATCAGCGGCAGATGGTGCAGTTAGATGCCAGAGTGAAAGATGCAATGGCTAGTAATGGTCAAATACTAGGCAATGCAACACAGAGTTGGCAGCAGTGCAGTAGGCACCGAGCAGAGTCAACAGTAGCGCAGAGGTTTCAATGACAACGCAAAGTCTAGTAGTAGTCAGGACTCAAGTGACAGATGCATCACGTTGACCATAGTTGGTTTAGTGTGTTGGGTATTTCTCAATAGAAGATGTTGCAGTTGCAGTTACAGCAACAACAGATGAGAGGGAGCTGTAGTGTAGATGTAGTAGTTGGCTGCAGTACAGCAGGTTCAGCAATAAAACAGATGCAACTCATATCAGATTTGTGCAGTAGTTGGCGGGCAACAATAGCCAAACATCAACAGTGTGATAGGAGGTGGTGCAGAGAGAGGGTGTTGCTTCAATGGGTTGTAACGCTAGAACACATGCCTCATTAAGAGGGAGCGTTAGATTCTGTAGAATTATATGTGTTCTAGCCACTAAAGTTGGTGGAGAGGCTAGAATACATGTATTCTCTAAAACCTAGAAATCGTTTATGGAAATCCCACCTAGAGACGACTTAATTAAAATAATTAATATTTTTTAATGGTTCCTAAGTCTAAACTTAGGAAAAGTGATTAATTAAAGGGTATTAATTAAGTCATGGTGAGAATCTTCTAGAAGAAGACGTGGATCAAGTCCTAGTTAATCTTAGCCATCGATTATGTTTTAATATTGGTAGTTGATATCTCAACGAGAGATTATAAGAAGAATTTTGATGGGGTTGGAGAACATGCTTGAGACACCAGAAATTCGATTTTGCTGAGAAATCGATCTCCAGAGTAGTAGCATTCAGTTGACGGACGTGATTTAGTGAGATTGAAGCAGTGAGAGAGGGGTAGGGATAATAAGGCTAGAGTGAGATTTTCCAGTCTAGTGAGTGCATAGAAAAGAGGCAGTGAGTGCTACAGAGAGACAACAGAAAGCAGAAACAAAAAGAGTGCCACAGAGAGGCAAAACAAAGAAAAAAGGCAGTGCATGCTTCAGAGGGGAATCCGTGTTTCGTTGAGGAGAAGCAGTGATTAAGTGTTAGAAGCCAGAATGGGAGCCCAGAGGCCAAGAGAATCGGTCTTCTAGATAGCAATCGATTAGTTAGTGAGAGAGATGCGAGTCTGAATTGTGGGACTTAGAACTGCGTAGGGTGACACAGGGACAGCGCAGAGGTAGCAGAGAGAAACTCATCTTGAGTGAAGGTCAATGTCGGATCGCCAATAGGAGTGAGATTTTTCTCACTAGACATTTTGTCAGTCATTTCTCTGCATGGATTTCTAGATTTGAGCATCCATAGTTTTGTACTCAGATTTACCATTACATAATAATAAAACCCTCAGTTGTTGCACTGGTTTTCCCAAGTTGGGTTTTTCTAGGGACATTGCTCCAAAAATAACTGTGTATTTGTGTGTGTGTGCATCTATTCTTACAACATTATTTTTCTTCCACAGTATTTTATTTTTGAAGGTTGTAGTGTATTAGTTTCAATATTTACCGTAGGATGTAGTACATAATTTGTTTAGTTCATTTAACAAATAGAAGAAACTTAATTAATTTTTGCAGTAGGATTCAGGGTTTTCAATTTTCACAATTCTTGCATGACAACACTTGACCACTTAATATGAAAGATACCTTGCCAATATATTGTCTATACATAGCCAAATATGTTATATGAATTTAAAGATAAATCTCATAAATGGTAACATGATAGAAATGAAAGGAACTACAATTTCAATACAATAAGTTTTTAATACATTGATGCATATGTTATAATGTGTGGACAAGTGTTTATATTGCAAATAATACTATTACCAAAATGACCACGTGATGACAAAAGCTCCAAGAGAAATTGAGACTCAATGAGATTCCGTGATAGGGTTTTGACCCTGGACCCACTAAGAAGGTGATCCAAAATGGATCTAATGTAGAATTCTAAGTCTATGAATTATCCTCATAGAGGAAAAATGAAATTGAAAGGATTCTCCTGGAAATAGTCTCATTGTATAAATCTCTTCAATCTGAATCTACTACAATTTGAATGGACCAAAACAAACTCCGGATGAAGGAGTTATTGTAAAAATAAATTGCTCAATGTCCTTAGAAAAGGAGGCATTTTCTTATTAAATTGGTCTTTAAGGGAAAATATTTTGTTAATGTAAGCTCCTTAAAGAAATCGCATCGGCAACCGTTTTCCACCGGAACAATGGAAATATCGCATCGTAGATATGTATTATACAGGGTCAGTTCGCAAGTCTTAAGAACATGTGATATGCAATCATCTTTAAATATCGCATCGCAATTATTCCAAAGGGAAGGACCTTGGGCCATCAGTGATTTCCGAATTATCACATCGCAACAATCTATCGAAAATAAATAGACCTCAGGCCTTTCGACCATGTAATATGCAATCACCGATCCATCGCATCGGTCGTAAAGCAATTGTGATTTACGATTGTGAACCAACGATATGTAATGTTGTGATGAGCCGATAAAGAAATCAGAAAGGGGTGATAGCCATTGGATCAAAAGGAATCAACGGTCGAGATGCAATCGATGATCACAAATCGAAGAGGCAAGACTGCAAGCCATGGAACCAGCAATATGTCGACCGCCGATATGTCGACCACCGATATGCCAGTAGCTGATGAGGCATTGATCGGAGTGATCGGAAATTGGAGATCGGGGAATGCAAAGGAATGGCAAGCACTAGATCCATGCGACATTGCAATTTGCAATGGGCGCTAACCCGATAGGAATTAGGGGTGATTGCATCCTATTTGAGATCCGGTTTAAAGGCTCATGATATGTTTTCGTGAGTTTCACCTTTGTATTTCTATTAGGTGTCGAATTCGGGATTTCTACAGGAGGAAGGTGTTGTGCTGTACAAAAACCCCCCATTTCATAAAATTTTACCTCCAACTATAATATGAAATGGGTCCATTTTAGGTTTATGAATAAAATTGGTATCAATTCATCATTCCTCAAAAGGTCCGAAAGAAACAATACATTATAAACCTTTGAATGAACATAAATTAGTCTTATAAAATAAATGAATAATTATTTATTATTGTGATAAAGCGATCGCAAGATCGCATATCGCAATAACAAAGGATGCATAACAAAAAGACCCATTGGTTTGCCCCGATCCGACAAGTGAATAACTATCAGATATTGGGAAAGGTAAGCGAGTGTAACAAAAGGCCCTCCCTCTTTGCTCCGATGCGATATCACTATCGGTGATCGGGGAATATAGCATACACACAACAAAAGTCACCGCTCTAAAAACTCTCAATGCAAATTAGCTTGATCGCTATTAGCGATCAAGGATTTTGCAATAACACAAATGTAACTTCTCGAGCATTTCTCCGATTTCGATCGTGATAAATCTTAGTGCAAATTTAAAAAAAGATTGAAAAGGCTTGAGTATATTATGTTAAATTATTATAGAAGCCTTTTTATTCCCGATAGCGATTCACTTGTGATTAATCGAAAAAAAATCAAAGCCACGCTTAAATGAATTAATCAGAGAATAAATGACATGATGAGCATTTAAATGATTGATAGGATTAAATGGCCAATTAATGGAGCAGTTATGCCAAAATCTCTTTAGAGATTGTATCCACGACAGTATTATTTTAATCCTTCATTATTCATTGATTAATATAACTTTTTCATACTTGGTTCGTACCACCTATTCTCTGCATTACATTCATTTCATCTCCTACGCAGAGCTCCTCTGAAGCAACAAATTTAGGCCAAATGGGGAAGAAATCCAAAAGATTTGGAGCAGCTTCAGCTCCCGCTTTGACAAGACAATCTACTGTCGATCCAGGACCAAGTAAAAAAGGATTAATTTCAGACACTACCTGTCTTGGCCTCGGCAATACTAGCTGGAAAAGAATCTATAATCTAGTTGAATCCAAAGAGCCTGAAACGGTATCAGTACAAGCTACAGTAGGTTCAAGCTGAAAGTCAAAGGCTACCCTAAAGGATTTAGCCGATTCCTACTTACACCAAATAGCGGCTCGAGTTTGTTATAGTGCCTACATCTTAGATACTCTTTGTTTTAACTCCTAATTTCCTGTGTTGAGGTGGAGATGGACTCCACAGGACCCCATGTCAATTCATATCTATCACCAGAATTTGTGGAAAGCCCATTACAAAGACCACTTCTATCAAGTTTGTAATGGTTTTCTGTTGCCCATCTACTATGCCATTTTTGACAAACCTGCTCTGAATATTTCCTCACAAGCAAAGATTGACTTAACCACCCGAGGAAACTAGTTCAGAGAGGATAAATTTACATATATAAGAGTTTTCAGCAGCCTTGCCAGGCCTCATGTCTTTCCCTTGTACATACCCGACAAGCTATTGGCTAGAGAAATAGCATATCAGATTACGTTCGCAGGAGCAACCAAGACTCTGAGGAATTCAAAGAAGCAAGTCTGGCCTCCTTTTCCTCTAAGGTGTGGTGTTTACACTCTACATGACTATAACCATGCAGAGAAGGAAGCAGAAAAGATAAATATACTGAATCTCGCCACTCTTCCTAATAAACGATTTGACCCAAGAAAAATCGTTTATAATGTACTTGAACAAGCAAAACTCACAAAGTTTGAACATAAAGAAGACGAGTTTGATGAACTATTTTCCTCAGCAGATTCATTATTTCAAGTTCAAACACTAGCTAAAATGAGATATCACGACCGAAGGGTTAGTAGAATTCAACAAACTCAGAGAGCAGAGGTTGCAAACTCTACCTCTAGATTTACTAGCTACTGCCCCAATGACACAATCAAGCGAACCTGAATAGCGACTCACCGACAAACCTCTTGCTACATAAAAAATTCTTGAGGAAGTCCAAAGAAAAGAGTAGGAGGAAGTACAGAGAAAAGAGCAGGAGGAAGTACGAAGGAAAGAGCAAGAGAAAATACATGAGGAGGAACAGAAAAAAGAGCAGGATAAGGGCAGCAAGGGTGTGAATGTTGATACCCAGATTGATCTGAAATTGCTCCAAGAATGGAAACAATTCGACTCCATCATAAGCAATCTGGAAAGCTCAAAAGATGCCGATACACCCAAAGCAATAGATACACAGGATACAACGTCAAAAAAGGTTCCAAGTGAAGGAGTCAGTGGCCTACCCCATAGTAAAGGCTTAGAAATAATTCTGAAAGATCCTTCAGATCAAATCATTTTGCAGGTGGAGGATATACCTCCATTGGATGTCTTTTACAGCCCAAAACACAGGGCCGTAGTAAAGAGACAATGGAAAAGGAGAAGGATTGATCAACCTTCCCTATTCCTAGAACAAACAGAGACAGCCAACGTAGTTTGGAAAGAGGAGTTCGATCCTTCCGATGACCTAACAAAGCTGTCCTAGTATACCAAAACCTATTTGGAAGCCACCATGGACAAGGCATTGGAAGTGAGTAATTTGCTAAAAGAAAAAGACCAGGCAATTATTTTGTTACAAACATAGCTATTGGAGGCACAACAAAAAGTTGAACAATTAGAACAGCAATTGTCAACACAGCAGTAGTTAAATAATCAACTGAATAAGCAGCTACTTGAAGAAAAACAGAGGGTAGATTCAAGCATGACTCAAAGGCTGAAAGAATTATCAGAAGCATTGGAAACATTGAAGACGATGAATGAACTAATGGTGAAAACAAAAGATGAGAAAATTTCTCAACTATCACTGCAAATAGAGAAGTCCAAGAGTCTTCCGCAGCCTGCCAATTTTAGAACAGAAGAACTACAGATTAGTAAGGCACTGGTAACACAAATAAGACTATTGTGTCATAATATTTCTCAGGTTGAGCCGCTTTGTGATATCACAGCATCAATAATCGATAAATCAGTCTATGCTAGACAAGACTTAGAGCAGGCCGATGAGACCTTAACAGATTTTCTTACTTGGCAAGACACCAGTGAGGGACACGCAGCAAATCTGCCCAAAATCCTAGAATCACATAAAGAAATCATATTCTTGGAATGGCAGTCCCACTTGATGAAAGTAGAGAGAGAAGTTTCTAAATGCAAATTATCCACAAGTAATTTGATTGAATTAATTAACAACACTCTATATTTATCTAATATGATTTCACAATGTACACCAGGTAAATTGCTATGGGCTAAAACATTAGAGCAGTCATGTTATCCGAAGCTGGAAAAGGATGGAAGGTTAATTGCAGGTATTCAAAGTTTAACTTGGGACACCTATTGGTTGTTCCTAGTAAAACTATACAGCCAGAGAGCCACCCTCACGTGTCTAACAAATGTAATCGGTTGTATCATTCCCGATACACATGATGCCACATACTCGGCTCAGCTCCATTCTCGTCTCAGCCGCCCTCAAGAAGTGGAACCGATGCTAGCGATATGCCAACTCAGATCAAAGGGAAAACAACGAGAGTGATGAATCATGTTGTCGACTACCAACTTGTTGTGGAGAAGATATTCAAGATCCAGTTGTACCAATTAAATAGCATTTTATTTTTGTAGTTAGTTAGTTTAATTAAGTATTTATAGACCCTTTCATGCATTTAGAAAGGGTCCTTAGTTTTTGTATAAGACTCAAACCTGGAAGTTGCACTACTATACTTTAGGTATATTTTTCTTATAAAGATTGGGCCAATTATTCCAATTTTTGATAACGAAGCTTTTATGTGGATGTGCACTATTGCCTTTATATGAAAGTATCTCTGAGTTGAAAGAAAGAATTCGTGTTGCGATTGATATTGGGAATGATTTGCAGCACATATGGTACTACTATCTATGATCCTGAATTCATTCTTTTTATGTGAATTGTTATTTGATTACTCTTGTTATTATTGAATATATGCATGTATTTCAACAACATTCTTTATATTTTTCACTATTGGATGTTTACATGATGCTTTTCTTTTAGTCATACATGTATCAGTAATATATAAAAGACACGTGTAACAATGTTTTATTAATTACTTTGTTCAACTATTTGAACAAAGCAATTATTATATGAATGAATGTCTATGTTTATCAAATAAAGTCATCTATATGCTTATTTATTAACATAGAATATCAAAAATTGCACTTAAGAATAGAAATTTCCTGGGATAGAATAGTTATTTGTATTTTCGCCTTTTAGATTAAGTCGTTCATCCATTACCACTTATTAGGAAACCAATCACTCATCCATCCCCCTTTTATTCGTCATTGGGAAATTGGTCCCATTATTTCCAGTCGGAGCCACCATACCAAATGGAAAAGGAGCTGCATTAAGGTCCGGACCGGGTGGTTTTCCCCGATGTTGTTGCAATGATTTTCGAGGCATCAACATTTTTGGCGCTAGAAGGAGGGCCTGAACTATGAATGGTGAGTAAATCAGAATCTATAGTCCATTCTCAGAGTAAATCTCCCTCCACCTCACCTCAGACCTCACGTTTGCATTCTGAAACACCAGTATCCAAACGAGAAGAAGAGGAATCAACTACCACTACTCAATCCCATCACACTTCAGAACGATTAAGTCCTGAGTCTCCTGAAGTTCAGTCTCTCATCTAGAAACTTCAAGGCTTTTCCATATCACCTCAGAAATCTGAAGTATCTCAAGGCAGTGAGACTTCACAATTCAATCTACCTCACCCTCTCACCAGACTTCAAAGCAGAAAAATCGGCATTGAACCTACTGAGTTCCCTTTACCGAAAAGGAAAAAGGCTAAAACGAACACTGAAGGATCTGATAGTGAGACCTTTCTTCATCATCCTCCATCTCATCCTCTCCAAAGCAAAGTCAAACATCCACTCCCCCATTACATATTGTTGTTCAGCAGGGGTCACCAACTTCAAAATCGCAATCTATTCAATCTTTAATACCAACTCCTCCCCAAACACCTGGAACTTCATCGGCAATTGTTGTTACTTCTAATGGCCCAGAATCCATGGAATAGTCCTGGTGCGGTCACTATGCCTGTACCATTACATCCATTACCTGATTATCCTGAGAAATGGTTACCAAAATTTAATCCATATGTTGGAACATTAGCCGGAAAACATATTAACAATTTCATGTTATCAGTTAATCTAAAAGGAGTGACAGAAGAAGATGTTGTCGTTAGGCTTTTCCCCTACACTTTACAAGGATCAGCTGGGTCTTGGTATTTTTCCTTACCCTCTAGATCCATTACCAGCTGGAACATCTTCCAGGAGCAGTTTCTCACTAAGTATGGCAATTATAGATCTTTAGCGACACTAATTAATGATCTTTCAAATCTAAGGATTGAATCTAGAGAACCTATCAAGGAGTTTAACTCCCGTTTCAATAAACTCTTGAATAAAATCCCTACTGATTCCAAGCCAAGTGAGAAAATCATAAGCGAGTGGTATATAACAACCCTACCTTCAAATATAGCCATTTTTGTAGATAGGGCTGCAAAACAAACTTTAGCCGAAAACACGAAAGAAGCGCTTGCTATAGAGAAACACATTATTGCTTTAGAAAAGAAATCTACTCTCGAATATAGGAAATCAAAAAGAGTTTCTTTTAAAGATGATTCAAAGAAGAAAACCCCTAAAGATCTATATGATATGGAGGGTCTACAAAAGGTCCTCAAAACAATGTCAAATGAAATGTTTGAAATCAAAAAACAAGTAGGAGAAACTTCAACAAAGAAACCATTTAGGAATTTTAAGAAACCTGAGTCAAAACCACCAAATGTTATATCTAATGCAGAATTAGATCCTGAAGAGGAAGAAGAAGATGAAACAATTTCACCATTCGATGAACTCAAAGAAGAGGAAGTTGTTGAATGCCATGGAATATGGGACTTCATATTACCTAACTCCGACACAGAAAATGAACAAGAAGCTTTCCCTGTGACTACCAGGAGTAAAGGTACCCCTGAACCTGTCCTGGAAAGTTCAAAGAAAAGAAGTGCAGGTACTACTACTACAAAGGAAAAGGTACCTACAAAGAAGCCAGCTGTAACATTACCTCAAAATCAACCATCATCCTCAAATATACCTTCAACATCTAAAACATTGGTAGTATCAGATTCAATGGATTACAATATTATTGATGATATGAAGAAGACAAAGGCAAACATTACCATGTTTGAACTTAGCAAACTAAAACATCAGCAGAAATTGCTTCTTAAGGAAATAAATGCAGTGACTTCTTCGCCTCTTCCTAGTGCTAAAACTGCAAATGATTCAGGTCAACCACCTTCTGGTAGAATTGAAGCTACTAATATGATTTTAATTGGAGATAGATCAAATTCCCATACTCCCCCTTTCCTCTTAACCTATGAGATCTATAATTGAAACCTACACAACTATTTGATTGACTCAGGGGCATCCTCTAATATTATGTCAGCTTCAGTTTGTTCCAAACTGAACATTGAACCCCAAAAGTTTGCAATTCACATTGTGCAGTTGGATAGAACCAAGGTCCACGTTTTACGGGAAATCAACTCTGTAACTATCAGGTTATCAGCTAGTCCACGAGTAGTTCAGAGAATTGATATCTTAATTATCGATATACATGAATTTTATGATTTAATCTTGAGTAGGGATTGGTCTGAGAAACTCCATGGTTATATTTCTACCAATTGGTCCCATATGTGGCTACCCTATAAGGGAAAGCCAAATCAAATCAAAATCGATCGGGAGAAACATATGACCCATACTGTCACTGAATTTGAAGAGGAGAATCAACCACTAGCATTTAATAATACTATTTTGGGTAATTACTCTTCCGAATCATTCGTTGGCAATTATACTACCCAACTATATCCTTCCTCAGTAAATAATTTCACGTCCCAAATCGATAGATCAAGATGTGTTAATATGGCTGAGAACACTGTAAATAAAATTGTTGATAATTATTTATTTTGGTCACTTTACTTTGATGGGTCTAAATCGAGTGAACATTTAGGAGTAGGGTGTATTTTAGTTAGTCCTGAGGGAGAAAAAACTATGTTGTCTTGTAGGTTGGAATTCGAATGCACAAATAATACAACTGAGTATGAGGCCTTAGTTCAAGGACTATATAAAGCTATTGGTCTTAAAGTTCAATATTTGAAAGTGTTTGGTGATCCAAAGATTGTCATAAAACAAGTTAGAAATACAATTCACTATATTTCTAGTCACCTCAAGCACTATCAGTCTTTGGTCCAGGAAACTATATCTCAATTTTTAGAATTCAATATTTCTCTTATCCCTAGATCCCAGAATGTAGCAGTTGACTTGCTAGCCAATGTTGCTTCTAAACTCCTACCTTCCGAATATTATAGCCCAGACATATTTTTAGTAGAGTTAATTTTTAGACCATCAATTCCTGACAATATCATGAATTGGAGAGTATTCAATCACGATGAAGACATCTTAAATTTCTTGACTTCCGACAAGTCCTACGATGATCAAATCATTGATGAAAGCGATCATGACCTTCAAATGAAGGAAAATCAGGAAGAAAACTCAATACCGAAACCAATGGTTAAACTAGAGGATCTCTATGATATTAAAGACAGGTTTAAACAGGTAACCAATTCAAAGCTCCAAATTTCCACTTTAAGATTTGAATTGATAAACCTAGGTACTGAGCAAAACCATCAAAACATCAACTTGGGATTAGGACTTTTTGTGGAAGAAAGAACAATATTCATTAGGTTATTAAGAAAAAATAAACATGTCTTCGCTTGGAAATATGATGATTTAAAAACATACGATACATAAATAATTCAACATACCATTCCAATGCTTTATGAACAAAATCCAGTCCAATAAAAGTTGAGGAAAATTCATCCTAACTTAGAGAGTCAAATAAAATCAGAACTCAATAAACTCTTGAAAGCTAAGATCATTTTTCATGTGCGGCATTCAAACTGGGTTTCCAATATGGTGCCTGTTAGAAAGAAAAATGGTGACATCAGGATTTGCATAGATTTCAAAAATCTTAATAAAGCAAGCCAAAAAGAGAATTTCCCATTACCTATCATGGAGCAGATACTCCATTTAGTAGAAGGTTCTGAGTTAATGTCATTTTTAGATGGTTTTTCAAGATATAAGCAAATTTTGGTCCATCCTAATGACAGACTCAAAACTACCTTTAGAACAAAATGGGGAACTTATGCTTACGAAAAAATGCCTTTTGGACTTATTAACGCAGGAGCTACATTCCAAAGAGTAATGGATATAGCCTTCAAAGGATTGATCAATAAAATAGTAGTTGTCTATTTAGATGATATTATTGTATTCTCTAAGAAAATATCTAATCATTTACATGATTTAAATCAAATCTTTGAACGTTGTAGAAGGTATGGTATTTCACTCAATTCCAAAAAATCCTTCTTTTCTCTTAATCAAGGAAAGATCTTGGGCGTCATTATTTCCAAAGATGGTATTTATATTGATTCGGATAGAATTAAAGATATTTCTGAAATTCCATTCCCTCATAACAAAAAATCCATGCAGTCATTTTTAGGTTAAATTAACTTTGTTAAGAGATTTGTTCCCGATTTTTCCCAAATTATTTTACCATTGCAAACCATGATTAAGAAAAATTTGGTGTTTAGGTGGGGATCTGCAGAAAAGGAAGCATTTGACTCTATCAAACAATCAATAATCAATGCCCCTGCTTTAAACACTCCTAATTTTTCAAATCATTTCATACTATATACTCTTGCGTCCACTTCATCTTATGCAGCAGTACTCACTCAGATTAATGATCATAAATTGGAAGCACCAATTTCATTTTATAGTTCAAATCTTCGAGGTGTTGAACTTAATTATTCAGAAGTTGAAAAACAAGCCTTTGCTGTGTACAAAGCTATCAAACATTACAGGCCCTTCCTTTTAAAAGCCCATACAAAAGTTATAGTTCATTTTTCAGTAGTAAGACAATTACTAATCCAAAGGGAATTAGGAGAAAAAAGGGTGAATTGGGTTACAACATTACAAGACCAGCAAAGATTGTCAGAGGCGAAGGTTTTTGTAGGATATTAGCAGGAGCATCCAACATTCAAGAATCAGAGGATACAAAACATACTAAAGAAATCAATCAGATAAGTATCATTGATCCTGAATCACAATATGCAGACTTGATCTTCTATTTAAAAAATGGATATGCACCTCCTAATCTTTCTTATAAAAACAAATGTGCCATTAGATTAAAATAAAAAAACTTCATAATTGTAGATGATGTACTTTTTAGGCGAAATTATGATTCAATTTTATTAAGATGCCTAGAAAAACCTAAAGCGCAAAAGGTTTTGCAGGAGCTACATGACGGACCAGCAGGAGGAAATTTTGGAGCTGATACAACAACCCACAAAATCATTCATGCTGGATATTATTGGCCCACCCTATTCAAAGATACTCACGAATACGTAAGGAAATGCCGAAGTTGTCAAATCTCCAGTGGAAGACAAAGAAAACCAACTTTCCCTTTACAACCACTCAACATTGATCAACCTTTCGAGCAATGGGGATTGGATATCATTGGGAAAATAACTCCACAGTCATCCAAACAACATAAGTATATCCTTACTACTACTGATTACTTTATTAAGTGGGTTGAAGCAACTCCTTTAAAGACAACAAACTCTGAAGTAATTATAGAGTTTATAGATCAATTCATCATTACCAGGTTTGGTGTCCCAAACGCTCTTGTTTTTGATAATGCATCTTATTTATCTGGAAATTCTATGTTTGAGATCGCTATTAAAAGAGGATTTAAATTGAAATATTCTGCAAATTACTATCCCCAGGGTAATGTTTAGCAGAATCTACCAATAAAAATCTAGTCAAAATTATTAAGCGAACTATTGAACAGAATCATAAAAACTGGCATAAATCTTTGATATTTGCACTATGGGCTGATAGAATAACACAGAAGGATTCCGTAGGTACTTCTCCATTCAATCTTGTATATGGGAAAGAAGCAGTTCTACCAACCAATCTATTTCTTCCTTCTCTAGCCCTAGTACAGTTTATTGAAGAAAGCTGCCCGTCTTCTATTCAACTGAGACATGATCAAATCTTAAAATTAGAAGAAGAAAGAGAAAAGGCCAAAATTACTCATGCAAAACATCAGAAAATTATCAAGTCATATTTTGATTCAACTTCATCCAGTTCAAAACAATTACAAGTTGGTGATCTAGTTCTAAAATGGGACAAAGCCCATGCGGATAAAGGAAAACACATTAAGTTCCAGAAAATGTGGCTTGGACCATTTCAAATCAACAAGAATATAGGCCATTCTACGTTCATATTACAAGATCTATCAGGTAAGAGGGATTCTCTTCCTGTTAATGGCCTTATCTTGAAAAATTCTTCAATTGAGGAGGCAACCCCTTCTCCTTTTGTAAATATTCAAATTTCAGCAGAATTTGTAGTTTTTAGGATTATTAGGAAATAAAGTTGTAAGATATCTCCCATTGGCCTTTTCTATACTGAACAAGTTGCTCAAAAGAAGTAGTTTTGATATTTACTTTTAAAATAGAAACCTTAAACAAAAGGGAAATTTCTAGGAAATTAGGTATATTCAGATTCTGAAACCCCATTTCATTTTTGTGAAATCTTCTCGAGATTTAGAAGCACTGTAAATCATTTTAATGTTTTCAAATGGCCACAAAAGGTTATCAATATCAAAACAAAAACTAATTCAATCTTAGCATCCTCAACTCTTACCCTCTCATCCATGCTCTCTTAAGGAGAAAATTGTTCATCCCATTCATCAAATTTTATGATTACTCAGATTGTAATTCTAAAATATTTGATATAAAAGATAAGGGGTATTATTACAAGCCTGCTTACCATGATCACTGGGAAATAGTTTAAGTGACATTACCAACAATGCATACCAAAACAGGGTAATGGCTTATAATCATAAGACAAGGGGTCTCATCACGAGCTAGCTTGTTCGGTTAAATTACAACCAGTGAATGGTATTGTCAAACAGCTGGCCACCAAACCAGGACAATGGCTTTTTATCTTACAAAATATGAAAGCATATTTTTGGATTCATTCTTTTAATTATACTCTGAAATGGATGGGATAATGGATAGTCAAATGGTTAAAAGGTATCCCTGTCGAAACTATGAGCGTTTGCTGGCAGCAGAGGCTCTATCTATGACAAAGGAGTCATTAAAAAGGCTAAGTTGGAAAAGTTCTTTGTTTTATAATTATCAACCAATAGAGGCCAATTTAAAACTTAGAATGTATTTAATTTTAACAAGAGAAGAAATTAGCAAAAATAGCTCTTATTTAGATTCAGAATGTATGTATACCTAGTTATATTAGAATTTTCCTCTTTGATAAGATTTCTATATAAAGAAAGTCTAAGAATTTCAACATTTCTCAGAGATAACTGTTTGTCCCAGCAAATCGCCAATTGTTGTGTTGTACAACAACCCCCCATTTCATAAAATTTTACCTTCAACTATAATATGAAATGGGTCCCTTTTAGATTTATGAATAAAATTGGTATCAACTCATCATTCCTCAAAAGGTCCGAAAGAAACAATACATTATAAACCTTTGAATAAACATAAATCGGTCTTATAAAATAAATGAATAATTCTTTATTATTGCGATAAAGCGATCACAAGATCGCATATCACAATAACAAAGGATGCATAACAAAAAGACCCATTGGTTCTCCCCGATCCGACAATTGAATAACTATCAGATATCGGGAAAGGTAAGCGAGTGTAACAAAAGACCCTCCCTCTTTGCTCCGATGCGATATCGCTATCGGCGATCGGGGAATATAGCATACTTACAACAAAAGTCACCCTTCTAAAAACTCCTGATGCGAATTAGCTTTATCTCTATCAGTGATCGGGAATTTTGCAACAACGCAAATGTAACTACTCGAGCATTTCTCCAATTTCTGATCGCGATAAATCTTAGCGCAAATTTCAAAAAAGATTGAAAAGGCTTGACTATATTATGTTAAATTACTATAAAATCTTTTCTATTCCTGATAGCGATTCACTTGTGATTAACCACCAAAAAATCAAAGCCACGCTTAAATGAATTATTTGGTGAATAAACGACATGATGAGCATTTAAATGATTGACATGATTAAATGGCCAATTAATAGAGCAGTTATGCCAAAATATCTTCAGAGATTGTATCCGCGGTAGTATTATTTTAATCCTTCATTATTCATTGATTGATATAAATCTTTCATACTTGGTTCGCACCACCTATTCTCTGCATTACGTTCATTTTATCTCCTGTGCAGAGCTCCTCTGAAGCAACAAATTTAGGCCAAATGGGGAAGAAATCCAAAAGATTTGGAGCAGCTTCAGCTCCCGCCGATCCAGGACCAAGTAAAAAAGGATTAATTTCAGACACTACCTGTCTTGGCCTCGAAAATACTAGCTGGCAAAGCATATATAATCTAGTTGAAGCCGAAGAGCCTGAAATGGTATCAGTACAAGCTACAGTAGCTTCAAACCGAAAGTCAGAGGCTACCCTAAATGATTTAGCCGATTCCTACTTACATCGAATAGCAGCACGAGTTTATTATAGTGCCTACATATTAGATACTCTTTGTTTTAACTCCAAATTTCCTGTGCTGGGGTGGAGATGGACTCCACAAGGCCCCATGCCAATTCATATCTATCACCAGAAGTTGTGGAAAGCCCATTATAAAGACCACCTGTATCAAGTTTGTAATGGTTTTATGTTGCCCATCTACTATGCCATTTTTGAAAAACTTGCTCCGAAGATTTCCTCACAAGCAAAGATTGACTTAACCGCCCTACAAAACTAGCTCGGAGAGGATAAATTTACATATATAAGATTTTTCAGCAACCTTGCCAGGCCTCATGTCCTCCCCTTATACATACTCGACAAGCTATTGGCTATATAAATAGCATATCAAATTATGTCCGCAGGAGCAACCAAGACTCCGAGGAATTCAAAGAAGCAAGTCTGGCCTCCTTTTCCTCTAAGGTGTGGTGTTTACACTCTACATGACTATAAGCATGCAGAGAAAGAAGCAGAAAAGATAAATATACTGAATCTCGGCACTCTCCCTAATAGACGATTTGACCCAAGAAAAATCATCTATAATGTACTTGAACAGGAAAAACTCACAAAGTTTGAATATAAAGAAGACGAGTTTGATGACCTATTTTCCTCGGCGAAGTCATTATTTCAGTTTCAAACACTAGCTAAAATGAGATATCACGACGAAGGGTTAGTGGAATTCAAGAAACTCAGAGAGCAGAGGTTGCAAACTCTGCCTCTAGATTTACTAGCTACTGCCCCGATGACACAATCAAGCAAGCCTGAATAGCGACTCACTGACGAACCTCCTGCTACATAAAAAATTCTTGAGGAAGTCCAGAGAAACGAGTAGGAGGAAGTACATAGAAAAGAGTAAGAGGAAGTATAGAGAAAAGAGAAAGAGGAAGTACAGAGAAAAGAACAGGAGGAAGCGCGAAGGAAAGAGCAAGAGAAAATACATGAGGAGGAACAGAAAAAAGAGCAAGATAAGGGCAGTAAGGATGTGAATGTTGATATCCAGATTGATCCAAAATTTCTCCAAGAATGGCAGCAATTCAACTCCATCATAAGAAATCTGGAAAGCTCAAAAGATGTCGATACACCCAAAGAAATAGATACATAGGATACAACATCAAAAAAGGTTCCAAGTGAAGGAACCAGCGGCCTACCCCATAGTAGAGACTTAGAAATAATTCTGAAAGATCCTTCGGATCAAATCATTTTGCAGGTGGAGGATATACCTCCATTGGATGTCTTTTATAGCCCAAAACACAGGGTCGTAGTAAAGTGACAGCGGAAAAGGAGAAGGATTGATCAACCTTCCGTGTCCCCAGAACAAACAGAGACAACCAACGTAGTTTGGAAATAGGAGTCCGATCCTTCTGATGACCTAACAAAGCTGTCCCAGTATGCCGGAGCCTATTCGGCGGCCACCATGGACAAGGCATCGGAAGTGAGTAATTTTCTAAAAGAAAAAGACCAGGCAATTATTTTGTTACAAACATAGCTGTCGGAGGCACAACAGAAAGTTGAACAATTAGAACAACAATTGTCAACACAACAACAGTTAAATAATCAACTGAATAAGCAGCTACTTGAAGAAAAACATAGGGTAGATTCAAGCGTGATTCAAAGGCAGAAAGAATTATCAGAAGTGTTGACAAAATTGAAGACGATGAATGAACTAATGGTGAAAACAAAAGATGAGCAAATTGGTCAACTATCACTGCAAATAGAGAAGTCGAAGAGTCTTTCGCAGCCTGCCGATTTCAGAACAGAAGCGCTACAGATTAATAAGGCACTGGTAACACAAATAAGACTATTGTGTCATAATATTTTTCAGATTGAGCCCTTTTGTGATATCACAACATCAATAATCGATAAATCAGTTGATGCTAGACAGGACTTAGAGCAGGCCGATGAGACCTTAATATATTTTCTTACTTGGCAAGACACTAGTGAGGGACAGGTAGCAAGTTTGCCCAAAATCCTAGAATCACATAAAGAAATCCTATTCTTGGAATGGCAGTCCCAGTTGATGAAAGCAGAGAGAGAAGTTTCTAAATGAAAATTATCCACAAGTAATTTGATTGAATTAATTAACAACACTCTCTATTTATATAATATGATTTCGCAATGTACACCAGTTAAATTTCCATCGGCTAAAACATTGGAGCAATCATGTTATCAGGAGCTGGAAAAGAATGGAAGGTTAATTGCAAGTATTCAAAGTTTAACTTGGGACACCTATTGGTTGTTCCTAGTAAAACCATACAGCCAGAGAGCCACCCTCAACTGTCTAACAGATGCAATTGGTTGTATCATTCCCGATATACATGATGCCACATACTCGGCTCAACTCCATTCTCATCTCAACCGCCCTCAAGAAGTGGAATTGATGCTAGCGATATGCCAACTCATATCAAATGGAAAACAACCAGAGTGATGAGTCATGTTGCCGACTACCAACTTGCTATAGAGAAGATATTCAAGATCTAGTTGTACCAATTAAATAACATTTTATTTTTGTACTTAGTTAGTTTAATTAAGTATTTATAGACCCTTTCATGCATTTAGAAAAGGTCCTCAGTTTTTGTATAAGACTCAAACCTGGAAGTTGCACTACTGTACTTCAGGTATATTTTTTTTATAAAGACTGGGCCAATTATTCCAATTTTTGACAACGAAGCT
>APFE031648431.1:66185-88046 GCA_000404065.3 Pinus taeda
AAAGTATCTCTGAGTTGAAAGAAGGAATTCAAATTGCGATTGATATTGGGAATGATTTGCAGCACATATGGTACTACTATCTATGATCTGAATTCATTCTTTTTATGTGAATTGTTATTTGATTACTCTTGTTATTATTGAATATATGCATGTGTTTCAACAACATTCTTTATATTTTTCACTATTGGATGTTTACAGGATGCTTTACTTATAGTTATACATGTATCAGTAATATATAAAAGACAAGTGTAACAATGTTTTATTAATTACTTTGTTCAACTATTTGAACAAATCAATTATTATATGAATAAATGTCTATGTTTATCAAATAAAGTCATCTATATGCTTATTTATGAATAGAGATTATCAAATGTTGCACTTAAGAATAGAAATTTCCCAAAATAGAATATTTATTTGTATTTTTTCTTTTTAGATTAAGTCGTTCATCCATTACCACTTATTAGAAAACCAATCACTCGTCCATCCCCCTTTTATTCATCATTGGGAAACTCATCCCATTATTTCCAGTCGGAGCCACCATACCAAACGGAAAAGGAGCTGCATTAAGGTCTGAACCAGGTGGTTTTCCCCGATGTTGTTGCAATGATTTTTGAGGCATAAACAAAAGGAAAAACGATTGGGTTACTCGATGTTGCAATTCCTTTCAATTGGAAAAATGGATTCTTTGATCAACAATCAGGCTTCCATGCTTTTGGGAGGCGAAAACAAATGTGTTTTAAACACAGAGAGAACACAATTAGCAGGATGCTTCAGTGAATGTGTAGGTAGAGTAAGGATGCTGGGGAATCCATTGGAAGTCCAAATGAATGCTTAGATGCCAGAGAAAGCAGAGTGCTTAACAGAGCATAGCCACCAAAGGTTGGAAAGGTAGAGCCAGAATGCTTAACAGAGCCGAGAGCCAGAGCCAGAGCCGAGAGTCAGAGCCAAAGCGAGAGCCAAAGCCGAGAGCCAGAGCTAAAGTGAGAGCTAGAGTGGAGAGCCAAAGAACCAAACAACCAGGGATAAAAATGGTATTCTAAGCCCAATGGTTCAGTCATAACTGATTGGACTTGAGTGTGGAACTTGTAAAAGAATTCAACCATAATCCTAAAGATTCTAATCAATTTGATTAGAGCACAAGGAGACATAGCCCAAGAGGTTTGTGTGAACTCCATATTATATTGTTGTCTTTATGGTTTGTTGATTTGCTGCATATTGATGTTAAGTGTGTGTGTGTACATATATATATATATTATCTTAAGCAAATAAACTTAAGGCAACTAAGTAGTCAAAGCCAAACTAAAAGCATACACCTATTTCAAGTCCTTTAATTCCACAAATTGTCAATCATAAGCATAGATCTTGGGAATATATCTAAGATTTGGAGTGGGAGAGGTTCTTGTAAACTGAGAAGAAGCCTTTAGTGCCCCATTTCAAATCAGGCGATATCAGAGCATCAAGTTGATTAACCTCACCTTCAAAGAAGGTGGTACCAGAGCATCAGGTTGATTAGCCCCACCTTCAAAGAAGGTGGTATTGGAGTTAAGTTATACTAGAGCAGGTTGTATCATGATGCAAGTGGTACCAGATCAGAGTGCTTGATTAATAGAGCAATCTATATGCTTGTTTGACTTGAAAGATGTTCAAACAGTAGAAACAATTTAGCTATTTGATTATTTGTAAACTGACTGTTGTTTTAGTTTGAAGAGGTGAAAGCTATTGATAGCTAAGTCTAGGAGAGGACAAGAAGGAAGAAGGGTTGAAGGCATACTTCTTATCCCAAAGGACTTCAAATAAATCCTTGAAGCACAATAGGTTTGTTGCAAAAGGTTGCTTGAATAATCTCTTTGTTAATCTTGTTTGAAGTTCTTTTGTTCATTTTGATAATGACAACTTCTACAAGTGACTCCTCAAATTCTTCTTTCTTCACAAGAGTCTTTGATGAAGACAAGAAGCAAGACTTGTTCATCATGATGGATATGGTGAGAGAAATGTATGAGGATGGAAGGAATAACATCATACTTAGAGAGTAGTTGAATTCCATGAAGGAAGAGAAGGAGTTGCTTTTTGACAAATTGAAGGAAATGGAGAGGCAACTTCATATTGCAAATATGAAATTGAAAATGATGCATGAGTTGGAGACAAAACTCTTTGTTTTCAAAGAATCCTTAGTCAAGTATCAGCTTGAAGAAGAGGTAAACAATTCATGGTTGCCTTCAAATTCTTCTAAGAATGTTTATGTTGGTTCTTTTGAAAAACATACCAGAGGCATAGGGTCCAAGTTAATGTCCAAGATGGGCTATGAATGAAAATGCTTGGGAAAACTTGCACAGGGTATTGTTGAGCCAATAATGGTTGGGGGAAGGCCTAAGTATTTAGGTCTTGGCTGTGGACAATCTTATGGAAAAAGTTCCAAAGCTTCCATGAAGACAATTGAAACAGTTCCAAGAAGGAGTTTCATTTTAGGTCTTCTACCTCAAGAGTGTAAAGATTGTATTCATGGGGAATACAATAGCTTGAAACATCATTTTTAGGATGAAGATGTTCATAAGCATGCACTTGAACTAGAGAGTTGTGGAAACTATGAAACCATTGAAGAGGTTGATGGTGTTCCAAAGAGAGCTACTTCTTCATTCAATTCACCTCCTCATGAAGGCAATAAAGGTGAAAGAGAAAGGTATAAATCTAGTTTTAACCATATTCCTTTTGATTATGTTCAGCATGATAAATTTCCACATAAGCATGGGAAAAGAATTGCATGTTCCTTTTGTGGTTTGGATACACCATAATGTTTCTAGATGTTGGAAGAGAATGGCCACATACAGGAAACTTTTGAAGGAAAGGAAGCAAGAAGCCAAAGGTCCATTGGACAAGGAAAATCATGCTATCAAGATCATGCACATGTGTTGCAGTTACTTCCATAAACAAGGATATATTTCTGCAAAATGTTGGACTCTGAATCCAACAACGCTTCCATGAAACTTAAAGAAGGTGGAAAGAGAGAATGGTGGGAATGGAAAGGAAGTTTCCATAAATGATCTGTTTCAGGATGATTCACATGTTGATGCTAATGTGCAAACAAAGACAAAGGAAGGACCTTTGAAATGTATTGGTAAGAAATGGTTCTAAGAGTTCTTATCAAATTAAAATTGCATATCTTTTGATGTGAAAAGAAATGTATTACATCTATTTTCATTTCTTTGTTAATGGAATGCAAGTTGTAAGGTTTTACCAAGAAGGTGAATGGAAACGTTGAGTAGGAGACTCACTTTATTGCTGCAATGTTATATTCATTTCAGCTTCAAAAGTACAATATGCTTAAGTGAAAGTTGAAGGATGAAATGCATGCATAAGCATGATATGCATGAACACAGGGATGTTGATGATTTCCTTGTATTTGAACATGTATGTGTGATTAACCTGAAGGGTTGAATACTTTGTTTTTAAACATGCATGTAATATAATGTTGACATGAGAAAAGTTGATTTGGTCTCCAAGATGGAGATGATGATGAAGTGTTTCATCTTTGAAAAAGAAATGTAGAATTCTTTTTCTACATGCTTGACTTGAAGGGTCAATTATTTTAAAGGCATGTTTTGTTGGCTTGTTATCTAGTCAATCATTTGTATGCAGATGTAAAGACATGGAGGTGTTCACAAGATGTGAAATTTGTTTCTTTTGTTGAAGCAAGAGTTTAGGCCATCCAGTTGTTGTCTGTAATCCTATTGTTGTTAACAGTTGTTGTTGACAAT
The DNA here is from genome assembly GCA_000404065.3 of Pinus taeda. Classification (NCBI taxonomy): domain Eukaryota; kingdom Viridiplantae; phylum Streptophyta; class Pinopsida; order Pinales; family Pinaceae; genus Pinus; species Pinus taeda. Next base: position 69,938 of record APFE031648431.1, read on the forward strand.
ATGTCAAACAGGTACAAATATAAATTTTTGTGAAGACGATGTAACTTCACCTTTGTTTGAGCCAACTTGGATCAATGATCTAGGAAGAGAAGTTCAAACTACCTTCTGTGACCTTCTCAGCAGGAGTTCTGCAGGAAGTCAAGGAGGAAGAGAGTTCTTCCCAGGAGGACAAGCACATCTAGGAAGGGAGTGTTCAAAGGCACTATGAAAGCAAGTGTATGGAGGCTGAAAGAAGAGGGTGAGGTACTCTCATTTACTATTCAAATTAGTTTATCATTTTTTTGGAGTCCAAAAGCTTTTTAGTGGGAAGGTGTGATTCAAAATGGATATAATGTATACTTCTAAGTCTATGAATTCTCCTCATAGAGGAAAACTGAAAGTCAAAGGATGCCTCTGGAAATAGTCTCATTGCATAGATCTCTTCAATCTGAATCTATTACAATTTGAATGGACCAAAACAGGTTCCGAATGAAGGAGTTATTGTAAAAAGAAATTGCCCAATGTCCTTAGAAAATGAGGCATTTTCTTATTAAATTGGTCTTTAAGGGAAAATATATTGTTAATGTAAGCTCCTTAAATAAATCGCATTGGCAACCTTTTTCCAATGGAACAATGGAAATATCACATCAGAGATATGTATTATACAGGGTTGAATCCCAAGTCTTAAGGACATGCAATATGCGATCACCATTAAATATTGCATCACAATTATTACAAAGGGAAGGACCTTGGGCCATCAATGATTATGATATGTGATTGCCAAATTATCACATCGCAACAATCTATCGAAAAGAGATGGACCTCAGGCCTTTGGACCATGCAATGTGCAATCACCGATCCATCGCATTGGTCGTAAAGAAATTGTGATTTACGATTGTGAACCAACGATATGCAATGTTGCGATGAGCCGATAAAGCAATTGGAAAAGGGGTGATAGCTGTCGGATAAAAAGGAACCAATGGTCGAGATTCGATTGGTGATCGCAAATCAGAGAGCCAGGATTGCGAGCCATGGAACCAGCGATATGCTGAGCACCGATATGCCGACCGCCGATATGCTGAAATGCTAATGGGCTGATGCACTGGTAGCCGATGAGGCACCGATGGGAGTGATAAAAAATTGGAGATCAGGGAATGCAAAGGAATGGGAAGCACCATATCCATGCGACATTGGGATTTGCGATGGGCTGAACCGATAGGAATTATAAGGGCGATTGCATCCTATTTGAGATCTGGTTTAAAGACTCATGATGTGTTTTCATGAGTTTCTCTTGTGTATTTATGTTATGTGTCGAATTCAGGATTTCTACAGGAGGAAGGAAAAATGATTGGGTTACCCCGTGTTGTCGTTCTTTCCAATTGGAAAAACAAATTCTTTGATCAAAAATCGGGCTTCCATGCTTTTGGGGGGTGAAAAAAAATGTGTTTTAAACACATAGAGAACACAGTTAATGGGATGCTTCAGTAAATGCTTGGGCAGATTAAGGATGTTGGGGAATCCATTGGAAGGCCTAGTGAATGCTAAGATGCTGAAGAAAGCAGAGCGCTTAATAGAGCATAGCCACCAAAGGTTTGAAAGGCAAAGCCAGAGCGCTTAACAGAGCCGAGAGCTGGAGCCAGAGCCAGAGCCAAAGCCAAGATCCAGAGCAGAGAGCCAGAGCCAAAGCCAAAGTTGAGAGCCAAAGCCAGAGCCAGAGCTAGAGCCAAAGCCAGAGCTAAGAGCTAGAGCCGAGAGCCAGAGCCAGAGTGAGAGCTAGAGCCAAGAGCTAGAGAGCCAAACAGCCAGGGATAAAAATGATATTCTAAGCCCAATGGTTCAGTCGTAACCAATTAGAGTTGAGTGTGGAACTTCTAAAAGAATTCAACTGTAATCCCAAAGAGTCTAATCGAGTTGATTAGAGCTTAAGGAGACGTAGCCCAAGAGGTTTGGGTGAACTCCATATTATATTGTTGTCTTTATGGTTTATTGATTTGCTGCATTTTGTTGTTATGTGTGTGTGTTTGTGTGTGTGTGTGTGTGTATATATATATATATATATATATATATATATATATCTATATATATATATATATATATAATCAACTTAAGCAAATAAACTTAAGGCAACTAAGCAGTCAAAGGAAAACTAAAAGCATACACCTATTTCAAGTCCTTTAATTCCACAAATGTCAATCATAAGCATAGATCTTGGGAATATATCTAAGCTTTGGAGTGGGAGAGGTTCTTGTAAGTTGACAAGAAGCCTTTAGTGCCCCATTTCAGATTAGAGGAGTAGTGTTATTACCCATCGCTATCCTCGAAAACCTGGAGCCATGGGAGGATTGTGTGAATCATTCTCCCCTAGACGTGTGATGATGACTATCGTATGCCTACTAGGTAATCAGGTCAATATAGTTGACGTTGTCACCCTTGAATTTTATGAATGTTTAGATCAGTATCATTGATGCCATAACATATTTCAGTAGAGGGTGGATAGGATGGGAGTAGAAGAAATTGGAAGGATAGGATGATTTTAGAATATATTGGGAGCCGGGTTGAGGCAGGGTTTGACTAATAAAATTATAACCAATAAATGTTCAAAATACAAATTTTAAGTGTCCTCAAAATTATGAATGAAAATTCAATCAAAGAACAAAATCCCTACATGATTATATTGTGACAAATCACTGGCTTGATTCCTACTACAAAAGACTGATGATATTTCTCCTATTTGTTAGATTACTTTGAACAAATTACTTGCAATTTCCTATGAAAAATACCGAAATACATACACTGCAGCCTACAAAAATAAAATATTGTGGAAACTAAATACTATACTCGGAAGAAATAAACACACAAAATTACATTGTTGTTTTTGGACGAACGTCCATGGAAAAACCTAATGTGGGAAAATCGGTGCAACAGCTTAGGGTTTTATTATTATGCAGTAGTAGTCTGAGTACAAATCATTGGATGCCTAAACTGGCTATCCAATATAGAGAATAAAATGGCAAATAGGTAGTGAGAAAAGTCTCACACTGTCACTGGCGATTCGAATCTGATCCGGGCTCTGGATGGCTAGCCCCATGCTACCTTTGCATAGCCTCTGCATCACCCTATGCAGATTTGCTTCACAACCTCTAGAACTATGTCACCTCCTTCCTTGATCTTCTACTAGCTAGAAACTCAACCCTCTGGCCCTCCGGTCTCACACCTCGACTTCTGACACTAGATCTCGATTACACCTCAATAGAATTTTGGACTCCCTCTGAAGCCTTGCACTGCCTCCACGTGGCATTGTGCTGCTTCTCTAAACCTCTATTTTCTTTCTCTACCTTGGACTCCACAAAACTTGAAAATCTCCTCCAGCCTACTATCCCTATCCCTCTCTCATTGCTTCAATTTTACTTAATCAGCTTTGGCAACTCACAGCTACTACTCTGGAAATCTACTTCCCAACAAAATTAAACTGCACAAGTGTGTTCTCCAAGTGCCCATCGAACTCCTTATAATCTCTCGTTGGAGCACCATCAACCAAGATTAAACATAATCAATGACGAAGATTAACTGGTAGTTGATCCTTGTCTTTTTCTAGAAGATTTTCTCCAGATTTAATTAATACCCTTTAATTAACCAGATTTTCTAAGTTTAGACTAAGGGAACCATTTAGAAAGTTAATTATTTTAATTAAACCATCTCTGGGCGGACTTTTCCCAAAGGATTTCTATTTCTTAGCCTCTCTACAAAATCTTGAGGCTAGAGCACATCCAATGCTACAGAAATCAACACTCCCTCTTAGCGAGGAATGTGCTCTAGTGATGCAACACACTGAAGCATCACTCTGTCTTTGCACCATCTCCAGCTACGTTGTTGATGCCTGGCCTCACTGCCCAACAACTACTATGAAATTATGGTTTCTACATTCGTGCTACTACTGTCTTTGTTAAACTGCTGCCAACACTGCATCTGCAGTACAACTCTCTCTAACTATTGTTGCTACAACTCCAACAACTGCAACGGAAAAGAATTCAAAATACTGAACCAACTGTGTTCAGTATGACATATCTGTCATCTGAGTTCTGACAACTGCTAGTCTCTATGCTACCATTGAAGCCTCTGCACTGTTGTTGATTCTGCTTTGTGCCAACTACATTGTTGCCAACTCTTCTCTGCGTTGCTCAAAATCCAACTACTACTAGCTACTGCATCTGTCACTTTGGCACTTGACCGCACCAAATATCACTAGTCTATGATGTTATTGCTCACTATGGGATCTTGTAGCAAGGTCTTGATCCAAGAGGGGGACTCCTCAACGATCATGCCCATCCTATAGTTCTCTAGGGCTACAACTCCAAATCACCCCACCTCACCCCTAGAGGTAACTCTTGATCATAGAAAACTCTTCCTCTAGTTTGGAGGACAACCTATCGATATCAACAGATGCACCATGTTGATCCTAATTCTCCTCCTTATCCTTCTTTATGAGAGGGCATTGAGTGCTGTAGTGGCCAAGCTCTCCACACCAGAAGCACTTGATTTATGAAATGTCCTTCTTTCTTCTGCATTGCTCTTGTTTCCCCTTAGATTTGAGGGCCACGTCGTCCTCCTCATTTTCTTGATTCATTCCACTGTTTTTGCTGCCATTGATGGTGGCCTTCACTAGATTTTGCCTCATCTCCTCTTGCTGCAGATCAGCCCACACGCGTTCCCAATATGGAAATTTTTCTCTGCCTAGGATACTCTAGGCAAAAACTTTCCATTCTTCATAAACATTGTTTAGCTAATCGTACAAACTCTGTAGGCTGGGGCACTGACCCTAATGAAGCTAGCTCATCCCGGACATCCTGAGGCCTATTAAGGAAGGGGTCTACATGCTCCCCTTCCTACATCCTCGTGCATCTCAGCTTCTCCTCAAGATACATGTTCCGCTGCTCAGAAGATTATTTGCACAATGTAGCTAGTGCCTCCCACATCTGTCGGGCAATATCTTTCCCAGCTATGTGGGATACCACATGATCTCAAACCCCATCAAGAATAAACCTCTTAGCTCTTGCCATATCCTTCTTGTACTTCTTAAGCAGGTCTTCATTAGTAGGTACAACTACCACACTATCGACATAAGTTTTGAGATCATACTCATCTAGAAGGCAGGAAATCCTAGCGTTCCAAATCACATAGTTGGAGGCTCTGTCCAACTGATCTTGATCTCTCAATCCAACTGATGGCATCTCTCCAAAAAAGTCAAATTTCTTCCTCTTCTCCTCTGCGCAAATGCTGCCCAACTATTCACACTCCCTTCTGGAGTGAGAAATCCCGCACACACCTACTCCTGCTCTACGAAAATAATTTTAACTTCTTAGCTAGAATTCCTTTGAGGAAGGAATTCCCTTAGTGTGCTCTTCTCTCCTTATGACGCTATTTTGCCAGCAATTGCTGCAAAATGACTACATCCCATTTGAAGATCTGCTCTACAAGGAAACTGCTGCTACTCCCTCTACCTCTGGTACTCTTCCATCTCGGAAATTTTATTCTCTGTCGACTCACTCATAGAAAAAATTCCCCCAAAAAATTGACCCTTCTGGCCAAGGAAATGAATTTCCTTTGAGGGATTCAATTTTCTACCTATGAGAAATTTGAACTGCCTCCTTTTTGCACTGATCTCTCCGACTTACGATATTTGTTGTGATACCATGTGAAAAATCGGTGACCGGATTCTTACTGCAAGAAACTGATGATATTTTTCCTATTTGTTAAATTACTTTGAACAAATTACTTGCAGTTTTCGACGGCAAATATCGAAATACATACACTGTAGCCTACACAAAATAAAATATTGCAGAAACTAAACACTATACTGGAGAGAAATAAACACAGACACAATTACACTGTTGTTTTTGGACAAATGTCTTGGAAAAGCCCAATGTGGGAAAATCGGTACAACAGCTAAGGGTTTTATTATTATGCAGTAGTAATATGAGTACAAATCATTGGATGCCCACACTGGCTATTCGATATAGAGAATAAACCGGCAAAGAGATAGTGAGAAAAATCTCACACTATCACTAGCGATCTGAATCTGATCTGGGCTCGGGATGGCTAGCCCCACGCTACCTTTATGCAGCCTCTGCGTCACCTTATACAAATCTACGTCACAGCCTCTAGGCACTGCATCACCTCCTCCTTTGATATTTTGCTGGCTAGAAACTTGAACCTTTGGCCCTCCATTATCACACCTCAACTTCTGGCAATAGATATGAACTGCTCCCCAACAGAATTTCGGACTCCATCTCAAGAATTGTGTTTCCTTTGTGTGGAACTATGCTACCTCTATGAACCTCTCTCTTCCTTATCTACCTGGCACTCCCCGAAACTAGAAAATATCCTTCAGTCTACTATCCTTGCCCCTCTCTAACTATTTCAATTTTATTGAATCACCTCCAACAACTCATAGATGCTACTGTGGAAATCAACTTCCCAGCAAAATCAAACTGCGCAAGTGTGTTCTCTAAATACCCATCAAACTCATCCTTATAATCTCTTGTGGGAGCACCAATGGCCAAGATTAAAACATAATCAATGGCTAATATTAACTAGGAGTTGATCATCATCTTCTTCTTGAAGATTCACACCAGATTTAATTAATACCCTTTAATTAATTAGATTTCCTAAGTTTAGACTTAGGGAACTATTTAAAAAAGTTAATTTTTTAATTAAACCATCTCTAGGTGGAATTTTCCCAAATGATTTATGGGTCTTGGAGAATGCATGTGTCTTAGCCTCTCTACAAAATCTTGAGGCTAGAGCACATTTGATGCTACAGAAATCAACATATGCTCAACCCTAACGTAATTATCGATATACTATATAAACTCTTAACTTTGGGACGAATTTTTCTGAAGGAGGGGTATATGTAACAACCCATCTCGATTCACAAGTAGCATAGCAATATTAGCATGCATATGATAGCTACATATGCATGCATCACATATATCGTACTAGTATACATATTTGCTAATATTGAAAAAATGTCTATGTAAAGAGTAATGAATTAATTATTGAAGTATTAAGTAAATACCTAACTCAAAATACATAACATTTTTATATTAACTAAAAGAATTATACATTTTATTTGACAATATATATAGTTGATATATATATATATAATATTATATATATATATTATATATATATATATAACTATATATATATATATTATATATATATATATATATTTTATATATATTTATATATATATATATATATATATATATATATATATATATTCAAGAAATTGAACTAAGTAATTAATTAAAATGCATGTGACATAAACATTGGATAAAGTTCTTAAATAAAATATATGAACTAAACTAGTCAATAAAACTTATCTCTTAAAAGTAAAAAAATTAATTCAATTTAATTTAACCGAATAGTGTTATTAAAATGAAAGATGATTGCCACTAAAGATCATTTAGGTTCCACGTAATAGGATAGGTGCAGGGAAGACATATGGGCGGCGAATGTTAAGATGGTGGAAGGAGGGGGAGATGGTGGGGTTTTGGAGATATAAGGAGAAGCGAGGGAGTGTAGAAAGGGGAGTTTTTTTTGGGAGAAACAGACGAGGAATTTCCGACAGAGAGTTACAAACAAATTGAGGACTGAGCCTTCATTGTTCTTGAAGATTTTTGGCACCGGGGCCAAGGTGCTTCAATTTCAAGTATTTTGGAGTTGGGTACCGAGATTGTGCCCATTTTGGTAGAGAGGAATTGGTTAATTTGGCAACAGAAGAAAATTTGGTACTACAACAACTGAGGATCGACATCGAACACGGAAGCTAGGTATGTATATGTGAACTAAATTGATAAATTCCTGTCTAAATTACTGTTGTTAAATTCTGGTAGAATTTAGAGATTTAATTTTTGGTTAGGGCATTAAGCCACTCCTTTGAGACAATGTTCAGTGCTAACCTTGCAAGCTTTGATTTTTGAGGCGTCTCTCAAACGAATTCAAGTTGATCACAGACTTCCTGAATCTTGGTGAGGAAGGGATCTACGCCTTCACTCTTCTACATCCTGATGTTTCTCAGCTTCTACAAGAACATCTTTCATTGCTCAGAAGAATCATGATATAGTTGATCGAGAGCATCCCATATTCCTTTGGTAGTATTCTTGTCAAATATATGCGAGACTATATGATATCAAACACCATTTAGGATCATCCACTTCTCCTTTTCCATCTCCTTCCTGTACTCTTGGAGCCGATCTGCATCTGTAGATACTTCCACCACATTTTCTGCATAGGTCTTCATACCAAATCCATCTAGTAGGAAGGACATTCTAGCCTTCCAAATGACAATGTTTAGAGGCTCCATCCAACCTATCTTGAGCTCTAAGCTCATATGTGTCCATCTTTGAATGTGAACGAAAATTCTCTCTATTCCCTTTGGTTGACTACTGAATTTACTACACGCACTCCCTTATGAAGTGAGAAATTTTTCTTGCAACTACTGCCAATTACAACTGAAAAATTGGATTTCTATGCTAGAAACCCTGTTAGATAAATTCTCTCTGTGTGTACACATCCTCTTCCACACGACGTTGATTTGCTACTGCAAATTGCTACAAAAATATGCCTACATCCAAACAAGGAATTTGCTTAGCGAAAATTACTAATTTGTTGCCCCCTCTCCCTGTTGGAGTCACTAGAACTAGCAAACTGAATTTTTCTTCTAACCTGCACTGAAAAATTGGTCTGCCCAACAATTCATATTCTTTGGCTTCGGCTCTGCACAACCTCCAAAACGTTTTCCTACTGCTCCCTCTGAATAGTGAATTTCCTTCTCTACTTTTGAGCTGCCCCCTTTGATCAAAATCATGTTGATACCATGTAAAAATTTCACTACTACAATTTCTATTGCAACAACTAGAATTAATTCTTCTAACTGTTAATTAATTATGTTGTTTATTGCTGCAGAAATAATGAATTAATCACATTGCAATCTTCACAAATAAAAATATCGTGGAAGATAAACTGGAATCTGAGAAAATATTGGTACACACACATAATTAAGACACGATTATTTTTGGACAAAAGTCCCCAGAAAATCCCAACTTGGGAAAATCGGTGCAGCAGATGAGAGTTTTTATTATTAAATAACAATGAGAAATTCTTAGTAAATAAATATCGCCAAATTGGCGAATCTATCCAAGAGAAATACGGGCAAAAAATTATCTCAGGGAAATTATCCTCTCTTCGAGCAATCCTAAAATTGTCTGACCTCTAAAAGGCTAGCCATCTAAGTGATTTTTGTTTACTATGCATTAGCCTAGCACGCACTGCGTTAATCAACTATCAATTTAACCGTTCTATTTGTTGCTGAATAGGAAAATGCTTCTCTAACCCTTTGGAAACTTTCTCAGCCTCTGGAACTAAAAACGTTTTCCTCCGTAGCTGAATTGAACTTCTCTTTTGAGGCTCTGTGCTGCCTCTGCATGACCTCTTGGAGAAAATCGGCCTCCTCTTTCTGACTCTCCAGAATTGGAAAAAATTCCTCCAAACTCACTGTCACAACACTCTTTGTCTCTTCTTCCCTTCTTTGGCTCGAAATCTTCCAACAACTGTTGCTACTCTCTAGAGAAATCAAACTACCAATGAAATCGACCTCATGTGCATGTCGTCCAACTACCCATCGACCTCCTCTTATAATCTCTAGTTGGGACTCCAACGACCAAGATTAAAACATAATCGATGGTTGAGATTATTTCTAAAGTGTGAGTTTCTAGATGATTCACACCTTTCTCAATTAATATTGATTAATTAACCACTTTCTGTAAGTTCAGACTTAGAAAATATTTAAAAATAAGATAGTAATATAATTGAGACACTTTTAGGTGGAATTTTGAGTAATGATTTCTAGGTTATGGAGAACTTCTATGCTTTAGCCTCTCCACAAAGTTTTGAGATTAGAACACCTTCGATTCTACAAAACTAACACTCCTAGGAGTTCGAGGTATTTTTTTGAGCTATATGAACACATGGTGAATGGTTCACCTTCCCCTATGGAGTACATACCCCAGCATGTGAACATAGGGTGAGTGGTTCACCTTCCTATATGGAGTACATTATATGAGCACAAGGTGAGTGGTTCACCTTCCCCTATGGAAAACTTAGCATACATCCTACCCTTGTAGTCTGGGACTCTTGGGAAGTACCTCTCATTTGGCGAATGAGTTGGGAAAAGTGGTTAAGGTTAATTAGTACTACCAATGGATGCGACGAGTACTATTGTATTCCCTATGACTAGGATGTATGATGTTCAACAACTTGATCACTAAGGATCAAACCTGATAGGGGTTCTATGCCTGGACATAAGGACTTGCCTGTCATTTTGGCAAGAGTGGAAGGGTCTTGTGACCCACCCTCTTTTAATATTTTCTTATATGACTATGATATCAATCTCCAGCAGAGAGGAGGCAAGTTGCAGATATGGCACATGATGGGCACAATGGCATAGCAATGGATGAATGTTGACAAGTGGAATCCCTCCCTAGTTGGAAGGGAGTGTTAAAGAGTGCAACTTGGGGCTAATTCCCCCTTCCTAGAAGCATGTTATGAATAATATACATATCAAAATAATATAAATAACTATAATAACAACAATAAATAATTAATAATTAACTAATAAGTATTGTTGAAGAGTCATGTCTCTAAGGATATGGCCATTTGTGAATGGGTACCTACCTAGATATATAATTGGGACTTTCAGTTGTAATCAAATAATCCTATGTATTGTTGATGTTCTATCTACAATCATTGTTAATGAAGATAAGACGTTGAAGTAATTGTTGCAAGCAAAGAATGTACCATAAAAATAAACATGTAGTCCTACATATTAAACTATTTTGTTAATGACCCACTAAATTTTTTTATTATTATGAATAATTTTAAACATCGCATATTGATTTTATATTAAGAATTGAATAACATATACATTTCCCTCCTATTATTCTTATTAGGAACTACTTGATATTTTAACTTTGAATTAATTTTTTCTTTGGAAATTGGATATTCTATTATTTACAACATTAATTTCTTTTAAATTATATATATATATATATATATATATATATATATATATATATATATATATATATATATATATATATATAATATATATATATATATATATATAGCTGATATCCACATAAGTTAACATAAAATTTCAAATGGTTTATTCAAAATCATGCATTGAAATACTTTTTTGAGTACAAGGTTTAAAAGTTTTACATCTTTTTTTCACTTCTATTACTTTGTCTCTTTTTAAAGTTGATATGAAATTATACTATTTCATTTTGACAAAAAATATTTTACTTAAGATTGAGAGTGAGTGAAATATTTTTACCATATTTGGTTGTAATATCAACACCAAATCAAGTGACCATAGTAAGGTTTGGATAATTTATTGATGTTTTATAATGATTTTAATTGAAAATAACTAAACAATCATATTCATTTTTCTTTTTTGTTATTGCCAACATTTCTTTTCTATTTAGAAAACATTTTATTTTTATTTGAAGAGGAACACATGTCAAATCCTTGTTGAGCATAGATGGAATCACACACCGCCCTCATACTAGGCTGCCTCTCGGTGCAATGATGTGATAGATTATTAAAATAACATGTGACATTGTGTGTAAGCATCCACTGCATGGTCACATAATTGAATAGATATGCATTTAGATATATGACCATTCATTATTTAATGTTGCTACTAATTATTATTATTTTATCTATTTCAAATAGATGTCATATTCTCCCCAGAAAAACTTGGTAGACAAATAGGATACAAGGGAATTTCCTCCTCAGAGAAATTTTCACCAGAAAGTTTGAATTTCTCACTTGCTGAGCAATTGAGCAGTGTTGAGCAGTGATTAGAGGAGTTAGTTCGACAATTGGGTGAGACGGCATCCCATGGGCTCAGAGATCAGGACAGGTTGGAAGGTGCTTCCAACTATGTCATTTGGAAAACAATAATATTAACTATTTTGGAGGAGTACAATCTCGAAGCCTACATCAAAAGTGTTGAAGTTGTTCCTGCTGACAACGATCAAAAGAAGAAGTAGAAGGCCGAGCAGGGAAAGGCGAAGAGGCTCATTCTTGATGGAGTTTGAGATCATGTGGTCTCACATTTGCAAGGCAAGGATACAGCCTAAGAGATGTGGGAAGCCTTGTCTTCTTTGTATGAAGGCTCTTTCGAAAAATGGAAGATGTACCTAGAACATAATTTGCAGTGAACATTGATGCAGAAGGGAGAAGAAGTCAACTCCTATCTTCAACATCTTCAGGACACTAGAGACCAACTTGCTACAGTAGGGTCCACTCCTCATCCAACCTCGATGGTGAGGATAGCCCTAAATAGAGTCTCTGATGAATGGCAAGTCTTCGTCCAAAGCATACTGGGTAGGGAAAAAATACCTTCCTACGAGGAGATGTGGGCGTCTCTTCAACAGAAAGAATTAAGGAGGGAGCCAGTACAAGTCAACCTCAATGGCAGCAGTGGGAGTGGAATGAAGACCAAGGAGGAGGAGAATGCAGCATTGATTTGTGGTAGCATCGGATGCACTCTAGCCATGAAAATTGGTGGAGGCTAGGGCACATAAGATCTCCAAGACCCATAAATCTGTTGAAGTTTCTAAGTTAGTTTAAAAACCCTTCATGCACTTTTTCTGATTTATTCCTACTTACTTGTTATTTTTCTTTAACAAGTTATTTACAAAGTAAATACTAAAAATAAACACCAGTGCATGCTCAACATATCATAGATCAACAACTAAAAGAAACAAGAACAAACACACCACATGACACCATCATTTTTGGACCAATGTCCCTGGAAAAACCCAATGCGGGAAAACTAGTGCAACTATCTGAGGGTTTTCTTATTAAGCAATATCATAGTACAATCTAGGTGTCGTAACTGGCCTACCCAACAAAGAATTTCCTTAACACCTATACCTCACATTTTGGGAGAAATCTCTTGGTTGAAACCCTAGAAAACCCTTCCGGCAGCTCCTTAGCACAAAACTTCTCTTGCAACCCCAACGTCTTCCCAATATGGATTGTGTCAGCACCTCTCTATCTCACACTGGCCCTACGTCATCATTTCTTGGCCTTCATTAGCCCTAGGAGGCCCTGCGTCAGCTTTGGGAGCCTCTGTGTCTGCTACGCTAGCCCCTCTAGTGCTTTGCGCAACACTTAGCTGCCTCTGCGTCACCTTGCATGAGCCTTTGTTGGCTCTACGTCACCCTCCTTGGCTGCTACACTACTCTCCCGGCAGAATTTCTGCCTTCTTTTTTCCTCTATACTCAATGCCCCTCAATTGTTCTCCCAACCATTGATTCTATCTCTCTTAGAAAACCCCAGTCTAGAGAATAGAATGATTGATTGTCTGGTGTACTCTCCAAGTGACCCTCAAGCCTCCTCTTATACTTTTCCTGTTGACAACTCAACAGCCGAGATTAAGTCCCTAATCAACAGCTAAGATTAGATCTGGCTTGATCCATGACTTTTGGACCACTCTAACATAGATTCATATTAATACACATTAATATTTTATTTTCCCTAAGTTTAGACTTAGGGACTCCATTAAAAATATTGATTATTTTAATATCTCTTGATCTGTTTAAAATCTGCCCAAAACCTTTCTAGGTATTGGAGATCTCATATGCCCTAACCTCTCCACCAAATTTCATGGCTAGAGCCCATTCGATGCTACCCCAAATCAACAGCCCCTCCTAGCGAGCACTATGCTCTAGTAATACTCCTCACTAAGCATCACTCTGATCATCCGGGATTGGTCTCTGTGCTAATGCTAGGCCTGTTTCCCAACATCCTTTGCACTATTGTATCTTGTACTACTGCCCATAGCTCTACCACTGCCATTTTTGCATCTATATGATAGCTCTGTCTACATCTGTGCTGTTGCCCATGGCCCTACCATTGCCACTGCTATGTCTGCACTACATCTCCTCTCATCATGTTGCATTGTGCTGCCCATAGCACTACCACTGCTAACTGCTGCATTGCAACTCACTTACTGAGAAGTTAACTAATCTCCCAACTGACCTCCCTGTTGGGCTAGAAACACTCACTGATGTTGAAGTTCCCTCTATCGTTAACAAGTGCTCCCTCTCTCTGACCTTTGCGCTGCTGCAACAACACCCTACATCTCGCACTGTTTCACACCTCTTTGTGCCTTCCTACACTGGTACAACACTCTTGTGCCTCTCGCACTGATGCAACCTGCTAGCTCTGTGCTGTCTTGAGACTCTTGCACTGTAGCTCCCTCTACTGCTCCATCCACATCTGTCTCTACCCAGCCAGCCAGTCCTACTACTCTTCGTCGGGGCTCCCATAGCAAACTCAAATCCAAGAGGCTGGGTACCTCAAGGATCTTACCCCTCATCGCCTGTAGTCCACCTGACTGCAACTCGATGTCTCCCCACTTTTTCTCAAGTGGTGCATGTGCAATCATGGCATAGTCATCATCTATCAAAACTTCCTTCTTTGTCTGTGTTGGCACTGCCTTAGTCTCGAAAGACTCTCCCTTACTCTTCTTCCTTGGGCACTGGGTCACATAATGACCCATATCCCCATAGTGGAAGCACTTGATCTTGGAGAGATCTTTCTTCTTCTGCTTCTTCTGCTTTCCCTTAGATGCTAGGGCCACATCCTTCTCCTCCTGCTTGACCTTGATCCCTTTGCTACTGCTACCTTTCTTTGGTTGATGTCTAATCTCTTCCTGGCGAAGAGCTGCCACATCTCGTCCCAAGGTAGGAGAGTACCTCTACCCAAGATGCTCTGGACAAACACTTCCCACTCTTCTGAGACAACATTTAGGGCTATCCTCACCATAAGCTCATGATCTAGTGTCGCTCTTATAGCAGTCAACTGATCTCAGATCTCATTCAATCCTCCAAGAAAGGAGTTAATAGATTGACCATTCCTCATCTAATATGACCTCATCTGGTTCTCAAGTAGCATTCTTCTCTGCAGAGAATTATGTTGGTACAAGTTCTTGAGATCCACCCACATATCAATTGCCATTTCCTTCTCTATTATATGTGGTACCACATGATCCTTGACACCATCAAGGATAATGCACTTGGCCCTTGCCATCGCCTCCTCGTACTTATCGTTATCATTGAGGTCGATTGGGATAGCTATAACCTTCAAGGTGAAGTTCTTGACATGATTCTTGTCAAGCACTGATAAGATTATGGCCTTCCAGACTGCGAAGTTTGATGCTTCGTCCACTCTATCCTAGCCTATTACCCCGTGTAGTGCCATGATGCTCCTCTATTTCCCTCCTGGAAGTTCTCTGTTTGGCTCCTCTGAGTCTCTACTTCCCATCTGGAAGTTTCCTTATGGACTCCCTATGAGTCTTGATTTCCCTCCTAGAAATCCTTTTTCCTCTTGTCGAGATGCCCCCTACTTTGATCGTCTTGTGCAACTGCACTGTTGATCCCGGTTCCTCGGCTAAAACCCTTAGTAAAAGCTCCTCTAGACCTACTCTGTCAGGTACTATTCTGACTACAGTACGTCACTAGCTCCACTCTGCAATATTCCTGCAACCTTCTAGACCCTAGTAATTGCCTCTCTGTGAACTACGTCAGCCCCTCTACCTGACGCTACCTCACGTCAATTTGGATGGGTCTGTATTAGCTTTGGGATGTCGTGCATCAGCCCTGTGGCCCTCTGCGTCAGCAAGCTAGCCCCTCTGGGGCTCTATGTAGTTCCCAGCTTCTTCTACGTGGCTCTGATTGGCTCTGCGTCACACTTCTTGGCTTCTGTGTTGCTAGAGACAACTTCTGTTACCTTGGGACAACATTTTTCTGCTGCTATTGCTCCGCTCAGCTGATGTATTTTAGTCCTTCTATGATCTGTAACCTTTCTCTAATACCATGTTGAAGTTTCTAAGTTTACTTAGTTTAGAAACCCTTCATGCACTTTTTCTAATTTATTCCCACCTACTTGTTATTTTTCTTTAACAAGTTATTTACAAAGTAAATACTAAAAATAAACACCAGTGCATGCTCAACATATTATAGATTAGCAACTAAAAGAAACAAGAACAAACACACCACATGACACCATTATTTTTGGACCAATTTCCTTGGAAAAACCTAATGTGAGAAAACCGGTGCATCTATTTGAGGGTTTTCTTATTAAACAATATCAAAGTACAACCTAGGTTCCATAACTAGCCTACCCAAAAAAGAATTTCCTTAGTAGCTATACCTCATAGTTTGAGAGAAATCTCCTCGCTAAAACCCCAGTTAACCCTTCTGGCAGCTCCTCAACGCTAAACTACTCATGCAAACCCAGCGTCTGCCCAATCTGGACTGTGTTAGCCCCTCTCTGTCTCACCATGGCACTGCATCAACCTTTCTTGGCCTGCGTCAGCTCTAGGGGGCCCTACGTCAGCTCTTCGAGCCTCTACGTCTACTACGTTGGCCCCTCTCGTGCTCTGCGCAGCACTTGGCTGCCTCTGCATGGCTCTGTGTCACCCTCCTTGGCAGTTGCGATGCTCCCCCAGCACAATCTCTGCCTTCTCTATTCCTCTATACTAAATCCCCTCAGCTGCTCTCCCAATCACTGATTCTATTTCTCTTAGCAAACCCCATTCTAGAGAATAGAATGACTGATCATCCGGTGTACTCTCCAAGTGACCGTCAAGCCTCCTCTTATACTTTTCCTGTTGACATCTCAACAATCGAGATTAAGTTCCTAATTAATGGCTAAGATTAGATATGGCTTGATCCATGTCTTTTGGACCACTCTAATACAGATTCATATTAATACACATTAATATTTTATTTTCCCTAAGTTTAGACTTAGGGACTCCATTAAAAATGTTAATTATTTTAATATCTCCTAGTTTGTTTAGAATCTGCCCAAACCCTTTCCGGGTATTGGAGATCTCCTGTGCCCCAACCTCTCCACCAAATTTTGTGGCTAGAGCACATTTGATGCTAACCCAAATCAACAAAATCATTTGAAGAAATTCCACCCGGTTGGAGAGATATTAAAATAATTAATATTTTTAATGGGGTTCCTAAGTCTAAACTTACGAAAATTAAAATATTAATGGGTATTAATATAAAAGTGGGTGAGAATATTCTAAATGACATGGATCAAGCCAAATTAATATTATCCATTGATTAGGGACTCAATCTCGATGTTGAAGACTCAACAGGAAAAGTATAAGAGGAGGCTTGAGGGTCAGTTGGAGATAAACCAAGTTGATCAGTAAATTCAATTTTCCTGGTAGGGTTTGCTGAGAAATCAAGTTAGTGATCTATTACAATGAGGGGCAGTTTGGCAGGAGGTTGAGAATACATATCAGAAAGGAAAAGAGAGTGTCAGAGAGACAGTGCAGAGGAAGCCTAGGCTAACGCAGAGCCAACCAGAGCTGACGCAGAGGTTTGGAGGGCCAAAGCTAAGGACGCAAGAGGCTGAGAAACTGACACCGGCAGACATAGAGGCTAGCAAAGCTGACACTAGGCAAAAGGACTTGCGCTGTAGTGTTTTTGTTGGGCAAACTGAGAGCTAAGAGGCAAATGTGGAGTCATAGAGGGTGACGCAGTTCCGGAAGGAAGCTTGGACCAGATTTCGCTTTCCAGTTAAGGAACGATCGAAGTCACTATGGGGCTCATCATCTAGTTACTGATCAGCTAGAATATTTTCTCCGAAGCAAGGTACTTCTGGCAAGGAAAATATTTGAAGGGTGTGTCATTTCTGGCATCCTAGTTGTATTAAAAAAACTGCATAATAATAAAACCCTCATATCTGCTGCACCGATTTTCCCACATTGGGTTTTTCTGGGGATGATTATCCAAAAATAATGGTGTCCTTTGTGTTCTCTCAGTTATTTCAGTTGTTGATGTCAGGCCAGGGTAACTCCAGAATGAGCGAGAGAAACTGATATCATATTCATTTAGCTAATACATATTTATATACACAAACATGACGGATCAGTTCATCTTCTTGATGACTCTCCAGTTCACCCATCCGTTTCGGATTAGGTGTCAACATTCCCCTCCTTAATCTGAAGGGATGTTGGTGAGTCCAAGCA
>APFE031648453.1:12892-38036 GCA_000404065.3 Pinus taeda
GTTATTGATGTAAAAGGTAGTCTTGATGAAACAAAAAGTTACATAGTCAACTAATTTTTTTTAGGCATTTTCAAT
The DNA here is from genome assembly GCA_000404065.3 of Pinus taeda. Lineage (NCBI taxonomy): Eukaryota > Viridiplantae > Streptophyta > Pinopsida > Pinales > Pinaceae > Pinus > Pinus taeda. Next base: position 12,968 of record APFE031648453.1, read on the forward strand.
GATAGTTAGCACACTTTATAACTCGTCACGATTGGGGAGAAATATTTTTTTGAATACATTAATATATATATCTATTAATTACCCAGTTAGAAGTCATATCAGCCATGTTATAAGATAGGCTTGCCCCCAACAAAATACATCACTTAACCTAATGTAAATGTTCCACTCATTAGAGGAAATTTCAGCACAAAAGTGACCTCGTAAGGAAAAATAATAAAATAATATTTAAAATAATAAAATAAGAGTTATGAACTTTGGAGAGAAAAGAAGAAAGCTGCTTTTTTAATTGTATTCTTGGCTTATCTCCTTATAGTTTACTCAAATTTCAAGTGTAGAAACTCATTGGATGTGAAATTACATTAAAAAAGCATTTTCAACATGTTTTTTAAGTGCATCTTCAATTTTTATCATTGTGGATCTTCTTAAAAGTATACATGATTCATACTCGTTGGATGATAAATTTAATTCCACATCCAACGAGTGCCTACACTTGAAATTTGAGCAAACTTGACACAAGTTTTACCCTGTGTTACCCACAGTATGCATAAACCTATGCAATAAACCATTTTTCCCAGGAATTTATGTGACCATCTGGTCAACTCTTCATTAATGGGGATGGTTAAGGCCCCTTTTATTGGAACTCATGCGGAAACATATCAATAGACTAACCCAAAGTCTAAAACCTTTCATAATATTTCCATTGGGACTCGATCACCCTTCATAAACCTTTGTAAAACCTATGGCCACACATATATCACTACCCACTCTTTAATAGTTACATAACACTTATCGTATGAAACCCTTATATCCTTTGATAATGTTGGACTTACATATAATTTAACACATAAACCCCTTATCTGCGCTTAATTCCATTATAAACCATTTATAAAGGGATTAACCATAAAACATACCTTTTCTGCCTTTATACGGCCTTTGCATAGATATCGAGACTCCCTTTATCGCTATCGCTCAACACAGTCCTCGTGATCACACGACGTATATGCCTCATCACCCCTTCCGACTCCAATATTCAACTATCAAAACATTTAAATCACCTTTGCATTAAAACCCTTGGCGAAACACTTTTTATAGAAATATAAAGGAAATACATTACAACTCCGCTCCAAACCATATAAGGCCATAATTCAAATGTTTTACACCCACGTTCATAAATGTCATCAGGTCTGTTAAAACCAATTCCTTTCGCACTATTGCTCCGATCTCCGAACCGACCGACCTCTGATCAGTGACTATCGCTTTCAGCTATCGGCTATTGCACTACCCTTTAGCTCCTAACCTTGTGATATGTGATTACATCTAAATTGTTGATCAGGATCGCGATCCAACAATTGACGTTACATCCGATCAACAAAACCAATCATTGATCCTCTGTTGCCGATTAACATACAACAGATCTGATAGTCCACAAAGTTTTTGGTCAGACAACTTACGCGAGGAATAACCACCTGATAAGCGGTTTCCCCTCTCCTCCTCACTGGCACATGTTGAACACTTAATGGAATTGGGTGCGCCACACTCAATACCACTTACGGTTTTGAGGCCGCACGAAATCTGCTTTCACTGTTTAAAAACCACCCTTCGTCGATTATTCTCCGCTATTCTGTTTGCTTATTATTTACGTTGTTTTTCAGTGTTGATGTGGTTCTCAGGTTTCTTTAAAAGTTTCTCCCTTTCACTCTTCCACTACTCCATTTATTCCATAACTTGATTTATGCGTCTTTCTTCAATCACTATCCCTTCAAAGCTCTACTTTTATCCTTCAAATGGATTCAAAGATCCATTACACTCCTTCGTCTTGCTCTCCTCTTTGTGTCCACTGAACTTTGCCTACATTGTATTATATATTATATATATATATATTATATTATATATATATAGATATATAATGCAATTCTCTTGATATAGTCAATTTATCAGTCAATACATTGAAACACACACTAATACAAGTTGGAATTAAACCTGTGTATTTATAAATATGAAAAACTAATACATAATGATACCCTTAGTCTCTCTTCGGCCTGATCTTCTAATTAATGGCCTCTGATTCATCATCTGCTCGTAGGCTTACAAACACTAGCTAAATATATAACTCTCTCTCTCTCTCTCTCTCTCTCTCTCTCTCTGTATCCAACCTCTCTATTTCTAACCTATGTCTTTGCCTTTTAGGCTTACATTTATACAAAGGGATTCTAAAACCAATTCCTGGTTTAGATCCATAGATTCCTCAACAAAATCCTAAAATCTCTTTCTCATCTCTAAGGATTCTCTCAAATCCACAAAATCATGAACTAACTCCTAACCTAATATTTACAATCAATTCTCAATTCTCTCATCACTCAACTATCCTAGATCTCTCATGTTCTCCTACATTCAAGAACATTTACAGTTATGCCTCACAATATTCAATTAATTCCTATTCTCATTAAAATCACTCGAAACATTAAATAATTACATTAATTCAATACTTAGGAAAGCAACTTCCTTGAAACACAAGGTCTCGTATGTCTACTAGAATACAATGATAATGTTGAGCTGAATGCTCCTGCATCAAAACTTATAAGGAGATAAGCCAAACATACAATAAAAAAATAAGTTTTTCTTATTTTCCCTCCAAAATATTTACATGTACCTCTTTTTAAATTTAATGGATTTTGATTAGCTTAAATATTATGACATGGAAACTACGCGAAATTTTCATGGGCACTTTTAGCCTAAAATTTCCTTTAATGTGTGTGCGTCATTTGACGCAAGGAATTTAGTGTTTCTATGAGGAATGTCATCTAAAATAGAGCAACAAGATTCAAGTTAAGGAAGAAAAAGTTTGAGTTGAGGAGAAGAGAGTGTGATTGACCGAGCTCTGACTGGTGAAGAATGTCAAGCTACCGAGGAAAGAATTTATAGGTAAAATATGTTGATATTTTTTATAATTATACTTTATGATAGGTAAAATTTTGTATTACTCGTGTTGGTTCTAAAAGAGGTTGAGCCCCAATTAGGTTTTTTGTTTTACTTTTGATGTTTCTAAAGGTGTTTTAGCCCTATTCCATAGGTCAAGTTTTGTGTTTCTATCCTTGGTTATTTACAGATAAATCTAAGCCCTAGTTTATCTAGGCCATAAGATTGTAGGACAACTTAAAGAGAAGTGACAATGATTTTTGGGTTATCTCTATGGGCTAATATTATTGTGTTTAAAAGTTGCCAATTGACAAGGCTATTTGATTTCAAAAGCTTTGTGTTCACCCTATTTTGGAGTAGGGAAAGTCTACAAAGAACTAGCTAGTAAACTGTACAAAACCAAACCCCAAGTGCTCAAAACAATGACATTTCTATACTAAACAATGTAAAATTCATTATGGTTAGGATGGTTTTAAAGAGTAGAAGAGAAACATATTATGAATGCATTAGGTCATATTGAAAGGAGAAAACAAACAGTAGTTTTGTATTATTGGTAAATAGTGTCAATCTCTTGAGGTCACAAAAGAATGCCCATTCCTAAGTCAATGGTGAGAGTGTGTAGTAGTAAGAGGATAAGAGGAAATGATTGTGAGAAGTTTCAAGTGTTCCAAGGTTGGTGAAATTTACAAAAATCAGTAGATACAATGACTGAAGATGTGGAGTGAAGCTTAAATGGATAGAGCCAATTACTAGGACAAGGAGAAATATCAGGTCAAGCGGATTTGATTAGGCTTGAAGGAGAAAATATATGAGTGGCATGGTTCGGTGACATATCTACTAAAGAAAAGAAATTTCTGTGAACCAGGAAAAGTTGTGGAGGACCTTGAAAAAGTAGGTTGGTGCCTATAAATTGCTAAGTTGGTTCTCAACTAGGGGATTGTAATCTTCTATAAGTTTGTTACCACAAATTTGATGAGTTGGTACTTAGCTAGGAGATTGGAATCTCATGTAGGTCGTTGCCTACAAAAGTTGTAAGTTGGTGCTCACTTTGTACAAAGAAGTTTACAAAATATTTACAAAGAAAAAATGTATTTGTTATATAAATATATGTGTTTCATGATTAGATTTGTCTACCAAATGATTTTAAAATATACAAATTGCTAACAGTAACACAATATTGATTCAACCCCCCCCCGCCTCAATATTTCGAACAGGAGCATGAGGGTGACTACTAGGTTTAGTTGGTGCAAATATTTGAAATGAAGATTAGGGTCCTCCAAATTCAAAGCATTGAATTGGTAGAGGTTAAATGGATTTGATACAAACCTAAATATGATATGTGGGAACGTGAGGAAACCATGTGGGAGGATTACTATTATGTACCTATGGATAAGTAGTCAAAATCCCCATTGAATGGGTGCACTTCAATGATAGAGAGAGGGATAAAAATGTTTTACTTTCTCATTGAATAACATAAATTTTTAAAAGTTAATATGATAAGGATGAAGGAAAATAATTGATTCTAGATGTTTTCTAGCATAACCAGTAGCTCCTTCTTGACCTTTGTATTGATCAATTGATTCATCACCAACCAACACAATCATCCAATACGAAATACATTTCTCATTCTTACATAAAAAATTAAAATAAAAAATTGCATCATTAAAATCTCAATCTATTAATATCAAGATAACTTAGATCCCCAAAATATCATCAAAGATGTAAAAACACAAGGAAAATACATTCTAATGGAGGTTATAACACAGGTTTTTAGTGTTATAAAATTGGAGAAAATTGTCAAAAAATCTCCGCTACAACATCCATTTGTGGTAGCAAATGTTTTAGCAAAGTTGATAATGAAATTTCATCACAATTAACAAAAAAAAACTAGGTAGTCAGAGGTTTTAGTATATTTTTTTCTTAGTGGTGTGCGAGTTGGAACAATCGCACCAGTGTGCTACTAGTATAAAATAATCGATGCCTTAAATTTTAATAAAAGCATCAGGACTGGAAATAGACGTCTGGAGTACTGATGCGTTAAATTTATAACCAAACTGGTGCTTTGACAATAAAAAAGCATTGGTTTGTACAATCGATGATACCATGCACTAGGGCATTGAATGCAAAAAACACTTGTTTATGAGCAGTACACTTCCTTGGTGCTTATGTCTTTGAAAAATTCCCTAGGAAGTACTTTTTAGGAAGAGCACTAAGGAAGGGAAAAAAATCTTGCAACTCTGGTGCTTTTATCTTCTACAATGCACTCGGTAGTTATGCATAACAATGCACCAATTCTAATGAACTATATAAATAACACATGTGCTTTAAAAGTGTAAGGCCCGGTGGCTATGTGTTTTCAAAAGCCTCAGTGTTTTACTTTTCACAAAAGGCACTCGGGTAGGGGAAAAAATATTGTAGTACCGATGCTTTAATGTAATCTAACGCACTAGTGTGTTAAAGGTAATGAGGCGTCAATGCATTAAAGGTGAACCATACTGGTGTATGAAATGTATATCTTCCCCTGATGTGTATTTATTTTAAAAACACATTGGGATACCAATTTTTTTATTGTAAATATTTTTGTTGAAAAAACTGGTATTTGGAGTAGTGTCATTAATATACGATGTCCTGGTATCCCTTTTCCCCTTTTTAGAAACATTGGCGTATGGAAATGCAATTATTGTGATATTTAAAATCCGTTATCATCTAGAAATGGATATATATCTTATAACAATGTTCATATAAATTAAATTTTTATTAGTGCATTTGTTTATGATGTTTTGATTTATTTGTTATATTATCAGGTTTCACATCTCTTCATTATAATATTTAATAATCCATATATTTAGTGAGTGGTATAACATTTCACAACGACATTAGAAAACACAATATAATAAATTGAAATGTATTTTATTATATATAAATAAGAGGATCTTTGTCATACAAAATGGGATAGTTAGTAGTAACCCCTTGTCTTTCAACTGGGACACTATGTCCATTACATTAAACAAAATGTCTAATTTTCACAGACAATTATTTCAAAAAATACAACAACTTGCATTGGTGTCCAAATAGATCATCATCCTTTGTTGGAATAGATGTCATTTCTCGAGCTACTTCCATGACTTGGGTTATTTGGATTAATGTTTTGTTGACTGCATCGATAGTTTTTGTCTTCTTCAAGTTCCATATGTAAACATAAAAATAAAGTGTAATGAGTGTATTTACATTTTGGAGAATAATGAAAACTGAAATAAATAATATACATCAATGCAAATTGAAAAGAAATGTACCATACCAAGGAGTGAGTCTTAAATTGTACGCATTCTTTCAAAACCAAATCTCATGCCTTCTTCCAATAACTCTTTTGTTGGCGTCGTTGCATACTTTGTTTCCTAGAAATTTTAGACCCCATAATAAATCATATATTTAATATAAAGGATTTTTGTTCTATTATTGATAAAATTAGAGAAGTAAAATAATGTATATCCTAATTAAAACCAAAAGGTTATTATTATCTAAGTACATCTAGATTCCTTTTCTTCAGTAGTTTTCTACTTTCCTATATGATCTTTTACTTTCATGGTGATTCTTCCCTTTGGATTTCAATCGATGTTGTTGCAGAAGAACTAACTAGCCCCTTTCCTAGGTATTTTGAATTTTCCCACACAATTAAAGTTTTTTCTTCCTCACTTTTAAAAATCACTCAACAATCAAATGTCGATTTAAGTTTTCATTTCCTCAAAAACATTCCATAAAGTGTTTTTGAGATAAAATTGGCTAGAACCAACAAAATTGCAATGCATTCTATCCATTAACAAGAAAGTCGACGAATAAGGATCCTTTAAATATAAGAAAAACTCCTAAATCCTTCAAGTATTCTTGACCAGGACCAGGTTTAATTTTGATGAATAGGTTTTGCACTTCAGATTTTGAAACTAATTGTGGTACTATGTGGAAGGATCCAATGCCAGGTTCTTGTAGACAAAATTCTACATAATAATTTTAAACCATAATAAACTTATTGAACTAAAAAAAGGTCATTGGAGACTTCATTTATTTAATTGTTCATGTTCATGTTCTTTACAAAGTTGTAAGCCAAATTGTGCCATATGAAGCACTTTGGCAGGGAAATCCACATGAATAATTAATAACTTTCAAGTACTAACTACCATGCCAAATATGTTGCAACATTTTTTGACACTAATTGATCTAATGGCCTTGCCTATTTTTTTGGAATATTTTGCATTTAAAAGGGATACTTTTATACCCTGCACGTTGCATATAGCAATCCCCATCACACTTAAGGATTATACTATCCAACAATCCATGGAGCCTCAAACCGTCCTTGAGATTAAATTTTTTAGGACAATTCAATTATCCAGAATATTACTAACTACCATGCCAAATATGTAAGGGATTATGCCAAGCCTTACCCACACGGGTTGTGTATATGGCATGGAAATTGGGTCTAAGTCTAGAAATGTTGGTTTCATAAGATGACCACCTCTACTTTAGACCTATGGTCCTTCCAAGATTTTCTTTCTGTCTTTTCAGATTTCGCCACCAATGTTCTTCATATGGCTCAATTTGGCTTACAAATTTGTTAGTGTGAGCATTTTTGGTTATCTTTGTTATTGTGCCCCTTTGTCATGTTTCTTTTTCAAGGAGAATCAAGACTACATTCGAGATTAGTGAAATTAAGTCTATTTTCATGTGTTGGAAGTCTAAAATTTAGAAGTTTGTTCCTATGCATCAAACATTGAAATGCCACTAGTGTTTCTCCCCCACTTATTTCCATAAGTCTTGTGTTCCTTTCTATGCATCAAACATAAAAACGCCACCGATGTTTTATTTTTAGACTTGTCTAGTCTATAGTTTTTTGGCATTTGTCATGTCTTATCATATGTGGACCTACTAAACCAAACATAATCTCGACCTATTTTTACATTTAAATATATAGTTTTTGAAAGCTCTGAATCCATGTTTCTCATGTTGCAATTTTTATTTTAGAACTGCAAATATCTTTTTATAAAGGGTCTCTTCATGCTTATGGAATTAATCTTATCCACAAAAACAATCTCTCTTGCCTTACCTCTATTTCAGCTACAAACTTCTTGTAGTCAGTGCTAACATTGGTATTCAACAATATATTATTCCACGTGATTTGTGGATATGATTTTGATGGGAAGGCAAAATGAAGGATCACACCTATATACGCTTTCTTTTTATTTTTGGATTGCTATACATTACTGATTCTTCTCATTCTTATCATATTCCATGTCACACCTATTATTATGTCATGATTCGAGCCTCCTCATTTTTAGGCTTTATTTTCAAATTTGATACGGGGTTTCCTATATAATTATGTCACTAACCTTGAAATAATTATGGCAATAGAGATGTCTCGGTAAATAAAAATAAAAAATAAAAAATAAAAATAAAAAAAATTCTTCTAAATCAATGCTTGTATCTCAAAATTGATTTTAAAACACCTCTTATATAAATTTTTCATTACCTGTTGTATTTAAGAAAAACATCTTAAGTTATTTTTATGGCATTGACATCTCAACCTACTTAGTTTTTGGTTTGGTATATTTTTAGTTCTTCCTTTTGGAAAAATAGTTAGCAAGTCTCTGCAATACCATCCAAATTAAGGTGTTCCAATTGCTCACATTCAATACAGTTTTATTTTAATCTTATATAATTGTTTATTGATGTCTCCATTTATATTCCCCGTTGATGGTTTCTCAAATTATTCTTTCTATGTCTACTTGAAACAAAATGAATACAAAGGCAGTGAAGAAGCTAGAGAAATTTTGACAATATTTTAGTAACTAAATAGATTGGTGCTTGTGGGTCTAATATATATCATAATATAAATAGATAAGTGTGAAACAAGTTAAAAATGTGGCAAGAAAAATTAAGAGAGGAAAAATGTCAAAAAAATGTGAAATACACAATCAGGCAAGTCACTGTTGGACCTATTTTTGTGTACTAGGATTGGGTTGTGTTGACACTGAAGTTAATAGAACTACACTCTTGGGACAACATGACATGTCCTAGGTAAAATGCATGAGCACCATTTGTTGGGAATTAAAACTGGGCCAATGCCATGTCCTGACCTATCTTTGTTTGAGCTAGACACTTCTCGTGGTCAATGGCAACATTGCTATTCAATCTCTCTTGGGCTATCTCTGCTTGAGTTATAAACTTTTGGTGGTTAGTGGCAACATTGATATTTAGTAGTGTCTCACTAAAATGATATGTGTATATTATTTGAGGGACATGCAAAATGCATAATCAAACCTAAATTCGTTTTGCTTTTGATTTTGTGACTTCAGCACAAATTATTGATTCTTGTCATTCTTGTGTGATAAGTTCTTATCGCATTCCATACTACTTCTATTCTTATGTCATTATTCAAGGCTCCTCATTGCGAAGTTTTATTTTTAGACTTGGATTTTCTGTAATTTTTTTCCATTTTTAATGTCTTATTATATGTGAACCTAATGCACTAAAGATAATTTTTCTCTCTTTTTACATTTAGATACATAGTTCTAGAGAGTTATGAATCTATGTTTTTCATGTGTTTCTTTAATATAACTCTATCAAATGCTTCTTTGTTGGTTGTTACAACATAGGCCGATACACATGCTGTGATATTCATCAAAAGTCAGCATCCTTATTGGCATTATGGTAAACAACAATGTTGAATTATGTGCCTATGCTTGCTTTGTTGCAATGTAAGAAGATTCAATCATGCTTTTAAAAAATTTGGTTTGCATTGATAATTGGTCAAATTGGTTGTCATATATCTCTAGAATCGACTTGATATAAAAATATGGTTGCAAGGTTGGTTTATATTGGTTTAAAGTCAAACTAGCTAGATTTTGGTCAAGTATTTCAGTGATAAACTTCTCCAAAATTATCTCTAATTGCACTTAGAGCTATATGATTTTCCATTATATTTAGCAATTTTTTTTTTTCTGCGAGTCCAAACTCAAATGTAAAATATGCTTGAATTCATATTCAAAGTTTGTCTTGTATGACATATACTTAATATGGTTTCAAACCTTTGTTTATCAATTACATAAAAAAAAAAAATCAAGTATCATAAACCACATCTACATGGAGAGATCAATATGAGAACAACATGTTGTGAACCCACTTGTACTACTTGGTAAATTTTAACTCATACCATAGTCGGTTATAAAAAAACATTTACATAGTGAAACCTTTTTCCATCTCCACATTTCAAATTTTACTCTTTTTTCGTATGTAATCTGATAGCAAGGGTTACTTTTGAAAAGGGAAACTTTATTGAAACGTTGATGATTCCGTTTATCACTTTACAAGTGTGTAGAATCGTGGCACCCATAGGTATTTTTGATGGATCATATGATAAGATGTATGATGATATTATTACTGAATTTTCTTATTTCTAAGAGCAATTTATTTTGTGACGATCAAAAGAACCTATTTAAAAAATTAAAAGGATATTATTATGAATATGAGTATGCAGTTTTTAAAAGCATTATTTAATATATTAAGGGGATGTTATTATGCATGCCATTATGGTGCATTTAAATTCCATAACTCCAACTTTACATCTTCTTATGATGATATTTGCCTCTTCAAGATCACATTTTCAAGATTCCCTTCGACATGGTTCAATACATGTAAAAGTTGATGGTGGAAACATAACAACAAATACACATGCATATATGAAAACAAAACATCACATTAGAATTTCTAATTACCATTATTCAATTATCTTGTGCTAAGCATTATTGTCCTTCAAGGTAGGTCCACTAGTATAGATCACATACAATCTAAAAGAGTTTGTATGAATTTGTTGCAACATTGGCATTTTATAGTAAAGAATCTAATGAAGTTTAGTTTTACTATTACAATTACTAATGCCTCACAATGGATGTATTTATATCAAACTATACAAATACCCCGAGAAAGGAGCTCCAAATTTGACAAATTGTTTTTCTCTAAACACTATTGTTTTCGTTGCTTGGGTGTATATATCCTTCCACCTCTGTTTCTAATGTTTTTTTGAGTGTATTCAAGAGGTCAAAGAAAAACTCGCACTGCTATTCACATGCCCTATGCATCTCCTGGTGCAAATGCTATTTTTAAACTAGATTAGATCTATTTTAACTCAAGAAGAGAGATGAAATCTGGCAAACCTATCCCTCTACATGGCGAGTAACTCAAAAATTAAAATTAATCTAGGATATTATAGTCTTCAATGACATAGGGAAAACGAAACATTCACTCATACTTTAAAGATACTTATATATTTTAGTGTATTTTAATTTGACCTACTTCATGGGTCATTGATCTCCCATTAATCAGATGTCCCTCGTGGTTTTTAGATGACCTCGCATCCATGATTAAACCTCAACCCTCAATCTAAAAGAAGTCAATCGATTCAATGGACTATCACCGACCCACCCTTACTTCACTCATCAATTTTGACATGGTCTCACACAGGCCACAACCTGTAGACATTGTGATGCTGTGATGCAAGCTATGAGACAATATTTCCAATGACAGGCAACCAAATCTGACCCACAAATTAAAGAAAAAATTAAAGTGAAAAGACTTAAATATGTATGCAAATTTGCTTGAGAATCAAGCTAGAATTTGAAAATGTTTTGACTATACAAAGATGAGACGATAAAGTGAAATCATGCATTATGTCTGCACTCTATACTTTTTACTTTTAAGGGGATTTTGAATCGGTGTTTTTCTAACTAGTTTTCTTGTCAGGTTTCGTGCAAGGTCGGGATTCTTGGTAGTGCGATGCCTATATAATAGTTAGGGGAAATTAGCAATAGCATGTCCGAGATAGAAGAGGTAGATTCATAAAATTTGAAATACATTTTCAGTGCAATGGCGACAGAGAGAGAAAAAGGGCAAGTAAAGTTATTAGGTGGTTTACGTTTTCAGTAGAACAATTGACTAGATCACTTTTGGCACATGAAACAATTTCTATTTTTGGCAGAAGATTCCATGGAACAAGATTTCAAAGCACAACTCTCTCTTGGTAGAGGTTGAGGCGAAGGATATTGAGGCAGCGTCAATTGAGGCAGAGGATATAGAGGCAGCAACAAGTGAGGCAGTGGTTGCGGCAGAGGCAGATCAAAACATCATCATGCAAGAAAGCAGCCGAGACCTTCACAAAACAAAACACAAAGAAGAAGAACATGGAGAAAATCTAATGTCCAATGTTATTACTACAAGAAATTTGGGCATTATGAACATGAAGGTAGAAAGAAATAATCATATCAACAAAGAGGTAGTGTCCATATCTCCAACAATGAAAGAGAATATTATGAAACAATGCTTCTTTCCCTCCATCTTTATGAAGACAGACACATTGAGGACCTTTGGTTGTTGGGCAGTGGTTGCTACAATGATATGACATAATGAAAATCTACTTTCTTGCATTGATGCTTCCATAACATCTAAAATTACCCTTAGAGATTGTTCCTATATTAAAGCTTAAGGGAAAGGTGTTTCCTTTATTCTTACCAAACAAAACCAACAAAATTATTTAGTTGATGTTTATTATGTTCCACATCTAAAGCATAATATCTTTCGTGTAGGTCAATTGATAGAACATGGTTATGATGTAATATTCGAAGGGAACACATGTTATATCTGTGACAAACCTCCCAACAGAAGACTCATAGAAAATGTTTAAAAAACCAAGAATAGGATGTTTCCATTGACTCTTAGAAGTCTAAATCTTTGACAATATTTTGACCGTAATGTGTTAAGAATATATGAGTCTCAGCTATGGAATTCTAGATATGGGCATATTTCATTCAAGAGTCTAAGTCTACTTAAAAAAATTGATGGTCATTGGTCTACCTGGTATGAATGAAAAATATTGTAACTGTGAAATTTGAATACTATGAAAGTGAAAAAGAGATAGCTTTCTGACATCTTCCACTAGAGAAAAAGGGATTTTAGAGCTAGTCCATATAGATATATGTGGCCCAATGAAAACACATTCTATTGGAGGTAGTCTTTATTTTCTAGCATTAATTGATTATTATAGTCGGAAGATATGGGTTTATTCTCTCAAAAATAAATCAGATACTTTCTCAAGATTCAAAGAATTCAAAGCAGAAGCATAAAAACATAGTGGAAAACCTTTTAACATACTCTGGTCCGATCGAGGAGGAGAATACAATTCCAATGACTTCAAATATTTTTGTCAACGGTAATGAATGATCATGCAAAACACAACAAGATATACTCCACAACAGAATGGAGTAGTAGAAAGGAAAAACGAGGCAATCATGAATATGGCAAGATGTATGTTGCATGAGAAGAAGTTGTCTGATGATTATTGGGCCGAAGTAGTTTTGATAGAAGTATATGTTATCAACATATCTCCAACAACCATTCTCCAAGATGCAATACCTCAACAAGCATGGGATGGTAAGAAGGTGAATGTATCCCACTTTAGAAATTTTGGATCTGTAGCATTTGCACATGTTCCTGAGAAGCTAAGAAAGAAGCTTGATGATAGGATTGAAATATGTACTTTGTAGACTACAGTGAACAGTCAAAGGCCTATAGGCTTTAGAATCTGGTTACCAATAAGTTTGTTTTAAGTAGAGATGTTAAATTTTTTTAAAATAAATATTGGTATGATCATATTCATGAATATTCAATTCATCATGTTTATCCACCACAACTGCCAAGATTGTAGGTTCAGGAAGAGCCATACCAGTCTGAACATGGTACATCTTCCAGCAGTGAATCCAACAGTGATTCAACATCTTCAGAGGATAATAAAAAAACAAGAAGCATCAAAGAAATATATGAGCATGAGCATGAGTTTGATAAGTTGAATATGCTTGCCTTTCTTTCATATCAACCAAGATATTTTGAAGAAGAAGCTAAAGAAAAACATTGGGTTTATGCAATGAATCAAGAAATTGCTACAATAAAGAAGAACCAGAATTGGGAATTAGTTGATCTCCCAAGAGACAAAACCAAAATTGGTATGAAATTTGTATAAAATACCAAGCTGAATGAAAAAGGAGAGATTGAGAAACATAAGGAAAGGTTGGTTGCCAAAGGATTCTCACAATAGTTTGGTGTCGACTATGGTGAAACCTTTGCTCTAGTAGTAAGGTTAGACACTCTAAGAACTATTTTTTCCACAATAGCTCAACACAAATGGAAAGTCTATCAACTTCATGTAAAATCTACTTTATTACAAGGTATATTGCAGGAAGAAGTTTATGTGGAGCAACCTCCTAGCTTTGAAGTTCTAGGAGAGGAGCATAAGGTGTATAAGTTGAAGAAAGCCTTGTATGGCTTGAAACAATCTCCCTAAGCTTCTTACAGTCACATTGATGACTATCTCATCAAAAGTGGTTTTTGGTAGAAGTAACAATGAGCCAAAATTATATACCAAAACTCATAAAGGTAAAATTCTCATTGTATGACTTTACATTGATGATCTTATTTATATAGGAAATATGACTTTAGAAGACTTCAAGAAGAAATTCTATAGATTTGGGGTAGCATTTGATGTGCCCTAGCCACAAAAATTGGTGGAAAGGCTAAATCACATCAGATCACCAATACCAAGAAATGGTTTGGACAGATACAAAACAATTTGGGAGATATTAAAATAATTAATATTTTTAATGGAGTCCCTAAGTCTAAACTTAGGGAAAATAAAATATTAATGTGAATTAATATAAAATTGTGTTAGAATGGTCCAAAATTCATGGATCAATCCACAGTTAATCTTATGCATTGATTGGGGACTTAATCTCGACCGTTTAATTGTCAACGACAAAAGTATAAGAGGTGGCTTGAGGGTCACTTGGAGAACACACCAAGTTGATCAAAGAATTCGATTTTCTGGGGCAGGGCTTGCTGAGAAAATCGAAGGAGTGATATGAGTTGCAGATGAGGGGTAGTGAATACAGAAGCAAAGACGTAGAGAGGGTACTGGGAGCATCAGTGCAGAAGCTAGGAGAGAGGGACGCAGAGCCAACTAGAGGCCACGCAAAGCCAGTGAGGGCCCACACAGAGGCAACCAAGAGCTGCGTAGTGCTAGAGAGAGCCCTCATGGGTGATGAAGAGGCTCTATAGGTTGACGCAGTGCCTCCAGAGGCTAACAAAGGGTGCGTTGGGATGACGGTGGGCTGACACTAGGCCAGAGAGGCTGACACAGACCCTAGACGCTGATGCTGGGAGATTTTGTGGGAAAGATTGGGGCTGATATCTGTCTCCAACTGAGAGTTACTACTACTGAGGGAATTCTCTTTTGGGTGAGCCATTTCTGGGACCCAGATTTTATTCTGAAACTGCTTAATAAGAAAACCCTCAGATAGCTACACCAGTTTTCCCACATTGGGTTTTTCCGGGGATATTATTCCAAAGATAACGGTGTCACTTGTGTGCTTATTCTTTTCTACATTTGATGATTTGTATGTGTTGAGAATGTACTTGCATTTATTTTTATTATTTACAAGGTAAATAAATTGTTAATTAACGGAACAAGTAGGAAGAAATAAATCAGAAGGTACAGGAAGGATTTATAACAACTACAATTAGAAATTCCAACATGGTATCAGAGCATGGTTGCAGATCAAAGGAGAACTGAGGGCATCAACCAAACATAGCAACAACAGTAGAAACAATTATCCCAAGTGACATAAGTTGTTCCTAGCGGAGAAGTAGCAAGGAAGGGGTGAAGAAGTACCTATGTCGTCAAGTTTGAGCCAGGAGGAGGATTAGCGCACTGACAAAAGGGAGCAAACCTGACCTACATAGTGCCTGGTCATCCTTCTCAGTCACTACGAATTGACACTCATGGCCAGGAGGTGCATATTTTTCTGGTGTCGGGATTGTGCAGAGCTTAGAAGCTCTAACCTTCAGTTTGTTGAGGCATTGGAAGGTTTGGGTAAGTTGCAAAGTGAAGCTCGTGGGGTACTGTGGTTAGAACAATACCTAATAGAGAAAGACCAAGGAGGAGGGAGTTGTTTTCAAGGATTTGTAGCCAAGAAATCTGGATCAGTGGTGTAGCTGCACTAATGATCAGAATGGGGGAATCTCGACATTGGCAGAGGGGTTTCGAGGACTGAAATCGAGGCTCAGAGGAGTCATACCGAGAATTTCCAGAAGGGAGGGAAGTAGAGGAGTAATGAAATGGAAATGAACAGGGTAAGAGAAAAGGACAAACTGGACAGAGCCTCAAACTTCGTAGTCTAGAAGGCTAGAATCTTATCCGTTCTAGACAGGAATCATCTCAAGCACTTCGCCTTGAAGACAATAGTGATCCCAGTTGACCCAGTTGAGAACGACAAGTACAAGGAGGCAATGGCGAGGGCCAAGAGAATCATCCTTGATGGGGTCAAGGACCATGTAGTACCACATATTTCCGAAAAGGAAATGGCAATTGCGATGTGGGAGCCTGTGAAGAAATTGTATCAACATAATTTCGTGCAAAGGAAGATGGTACTATAAAATAAATTGCAATCATACTAGATGAAAAAGGGACAAAAAATTGACACCTTCCTCAGTTGATTGGATGAGATACAGGATCAGCTGACTTCCATAGGGGCTATGCTGGATCAAGAATTGATGGTGAGGACAGCCCTGAATGCAGTCTCAGAAGACTGGGAGATGTTTGTCTAGAGCATACTGGGCAAGTTAACCCTTCCAAATAGGGAGGAACTGTGGGTGGCTCTTCACCAAGAAGAGATCAGAAGGCTGACCAAGGTGGGAAGTAGTGGCAAGGGGGTCAGAATCAAGAAGGTGGAAGAGGAAGATGATTCCCTAGCATCTGAGGGAAGGGAGGAGAAATGGAAGAAGAAGGACCTCTCCAAGGTCAAATGCTTCCACTGTGGGGAACTGGGTCACTATACGAGCTAGTGTTTGAGGAAGAAGAATAAGCAAGAGGCTTCTGAGACCAAGGTTGATCCAGCAAGGGCAGAGAAGGAAGAGGAGACAGATGATAACTATGCCATGAGTTCTCACATGCCACTTGAGAGGAAGTGGGGAGACATCGAGTTGTAGTTAGATCGACTATAGGTGATGAGGGGTAGGATCTTAAGTACCCAACCTCTTGGATTATACCTTGCTATGGTAACCCTAAATAGGAGCAACATTATTGGTAGGTGTCAGTAGAGAGGAATGCGAATGGAGTGACAGAGGGAGCTAGAGTGCAGGATTCCCAGGATAACACGAGGTAGCAGTGCGAGATGCATGGATTTGTTGTAGCAACACATAGGTCAGAGAAGGGGCACTTGTCAGCGACAGAGGGAGTTTCACCATTGAGGGTGTCTCTAGCCTGATAGATATGTCAGACTTGGGAGATTAGTTACTTACTTCTCAGTGATTGAGTTGCAGTGCAGCAGTTAGGAGTGGCAGTGCTATGGGCAGCATGATGAGAGGGGTTGTTGTATGGATGCATCAGCGATAGTGGCAGGGCCATGGGGAGTAGTACATGATGCAGCATTATAGAGGATGTTGGGAAGCAAGCCTAACATCAACACCAAGACCAATGCTGGATGATTAGGGTGATGCTCAATGAAGAGTATTACTAGAGCACAGTCCTCGCTAAGATCGAGTGTTGATTTGGGGTGGCATAAGATGTGCTGTAGCCACAATAATTGGTGGAGAGGCTAAAGCACATGATATATCCAATACCCAGAAATCCTTTGGGCGGATTCTAAACAGTTTGGGAGATATTAAAATAATTAATATTTTTAATGGAGTCCCTAAGTCTAAACTTAGGGAAAATAAAATATTAATGTGAATTAATATAAAACTATGTTAGAAGGGTTCAAAGGTCATGGATCAAGCTAGATTTAATCTTATCAATTTATTAGGAGCTTAATCTCAATCGTTGAATTGTCAACAAGAAAAGTATAAGAGGAAGCTTGAGGGTCACTTGGAGAACACACCGAGTTTATCAAAGAATTCAATTTTTCTCAGGCAGGGCTTGTGGAGGAAATCGAAGGACCGATCTGAGTTGCAGCTGAGAGGAAGTGAATATAGAAGTAGAGAAGCAAAGAGGGTGCCAAGAGCGTCAGTGCAGAAGCTAGGAGAGAGGGATGCAGAGCTAGCTAGAGGCCACACAAAGCTAATCAAGGCCCACGCAGAGGCAGGCAGGAGCTATGTAGTGTCAAAGAGAGCCAGCGTGGGTGACACAAAGGCTCTATAGGCTAATACAATGCCTTTAGAGGCTAATGCAGGGTGATTTGGCGTGACACTGAGCTAACGTTGGGCCAGAGAGGCTGACGTTGGGAGATTTTGTGGGGCGGATATCTGTTTCCGATTGAGAGGTACTACTACTAAGGGAATTTTATATTTTGTGATCCATTTCTAGCACCCAAATTGTATTATGAAACTTCTTACTAATAAAACCATCAGATAGCTAAACCGATTTTCCCGCATTGGGTTTTTCAGGGGACATCAGTCCAAAAATAATGGTGTCACTTGTGTGCTTGTTTTTTCCTTCAGTTGATGATCGATATGTGTTGGGACTGTAGTTGTATTTATTTTCAGAATTTACATGGTAAATAGCTTGTTAATTATCAGAACAAGTAGGAAGAAATAAATTAGAAGGTAAAGGAAGGATTTCTAATAGCTAGAATTAAAATTCCAACAAAATCAAATAGAGTTGGATATGCCTGCTCTAGGGGTCATGAAATGCTTCTTAGGAATTGAAATTCAATAATCTATTAATGACAGTTTTGTTGTTCAACAAAAAGATGCCACTGACATCCTCCAAAAGTTTTGAGTGATCAATTGCAAATGAATTTATACATCAATTCTCAAGGCATCAAGCTAAGCAAACATGATGTACTACCATTAGTTGATCCCATATGGTAAACAAGTCTATTTGGTAGTTTGTTGTATATAACTACAACTAGACTTGATATCAGGTTTTCAACTAGTTTTGTACCCAAGTTTATGCAATCACCCAAGATTTCTCATTGGAAGGTTGCAAAAAAAAATATTAATATATATTGCAGGGACCCTAACTATGGTTTTCTCTACACACATTCTGAAGATAAATCACTTTCAAGTTATACAAACAATAATTATGTAGGAAGTTTAAATGATCGCAAAAACACCTCTGGGGTATGTTTTTCTCCTTGAAACCATTTTGATATCATGGGATCCAAGGGACAACCAATCGTATCAATATCTTTAGTAGAGGTAGAATATGTAGCTGCCACTTTAGTAGCTTCTCAAGTAGTGTGGTTCAAAAGACTATTGGAAGATCTTTCCAATGTTCAGAAGGAGGCAACTCATATTTACTGTGCTAACATTTCTACAATTTATTTACCAAAAAATAATGTCTTTCGCAAAAAAATCAAGCACATTGACACACATTTTCAGTTCATCTATGAGCTTGTCAATGATGGAGACATATTACTTGCTTTTTGTGGTTCTAGAGATGAACTTGCAAATATTTTCACAAAGCCATTGAGGAAAGATGTGTAAGAATTTCAAAGAGGGATATTAGGCATTGTAAGTGCCACCACTTGTAACAATTGAGCTTAGGAGGGGGTCTTGAGATATTAATGTCGCTATCTGCTAAGTGTCATGATATTGACTTCATTGTGTGTTAGATGTCATAATCACTTTTGATTCTCTCGAGTTTAGTTGAGTTTAATCGAGTTTAGTTGGAACCTCTCCACTCATTTATTGTTGCTCATTTCCTTGTCTCCTATGTAGTTTTATTTAACTAATTTTGAATGACAGGAAGATTTGTTTCCTCCATTCCAGATTTGTGTTCATTCATTGTTTCTTTTTCCCTTTGCATTCTTTGTCAAATTAGAATCTACTGGTAACATGTAGCTAATGTAAAATCTTATTAAGAATATATAGCTTGTGATTTTAGGACACAGTCATAATTTTTTTATTATTCGAAATGTCTCGCGAAATTTATAGTAAATTTTCCAAATTTTATCTTTCCATTTCAATGTGTAAAAACTTTCAATAAATTTATGTTGAATTACCTAAATGTGGGTAAAATGAATCAAAACAAATGTAAAATTATATTTTCATTTAAAAAATTCTCAATTTAGAATGGGCAAAGGTTCATTGGTTTATCACCAACGGAATCATTTAAGGAACCTTTTGTGTTCTCGATCAATCCTTGAATAATAAATCCATAGGAACTACCCAACCTTATTCTAAAAAGATCCAAAGCATAAGTCATCATTAATTTAACTCTGGTTAATAATCATGATGAATTTAATGGGACACGTTTAAAATTATTAACATCTTTTAAAACAATTCGCCTGAGCTTAAGTATCTAATAATTTCAAATTGTTATTAAATTAAACTTTTAGGTGCTTTGCTAGGCATCTAAAGGAAAAATCTCCTTTCACCAAATTATCAGCCACAATAACATTGAAGATGAGGATGGGTGTGTTAGGAAGGCCTCCTTTATCCATAAGGAGGAATCTACACAAGGAATAGTTTTTCCAGAATAGAATGAAACCATAGAATGGACTATGGACAAATCTGTGAGTCGACCAACGAAAAGTTATGGGGTCCCATGTGGTGCGATCCACGTGGTATTTAAGTTGCCTTTCTTGTTGTTGTAGGAATGATTATTTTAGAAATAGATATCTTGAAGTTGGGTTTTTTAGATCCAGGGACGAGCTTCATAAAAATGAACATGCAGCGCTTGAAAACCCTCATCCACATAAGGATTATTTAAACCAAGATTTGGACAATTTCACAGTCTTGTGATATTAATCTCAAGAAGATCCATTTATCTGTAGGTTAAAGCCTCATATCTCATCTCCTCACTCTTAGACAGGATCCATGATTGGGTCAGAATCTCATACCACAATTTTTGGCTCCTACATGAAGGGTGACAACTTTAGGATCATAAATCACTCAACAAGTATGGCATAATCAAAGGTGCCTCGATTTATATTGTATCACGAATAAGAGGAGGAGATAAATTTTGGGTCTTTCCCTCCTCATCCCAACCAAAATCCTTTAAATATGTCGTAAAGCCATAACCTAGACCTCAAAACCATAAATATCTCTCAAGGCCAATATTCATGGTGGAACAAGTGGTGAAATCACCATCTCTTGAAGTTGATAATGTTACATCTAGACTCTTGGCTACAAATATATAAAAAAAAATATTTTCCATTTTAATGGCATTTAGCACTCAAAACCTACAATTCAAAAATGGGTGAATCAAAATTGGTCTAACAATCAATGTTTCATTTTTTCTCAAAATGACTCTTTTTGTGTTTTTTAAAAACTTAGAGGATTGGTAGAAGGATTTTTGTGAAGGTTTTTTTATGTGGCAAATTTACTAGGTCACTTCATCAAATTAGAAAATGAAAGGATTTCAAAAGGAAATATTAATTTTTTTCGCATGAGTGTCAAAGTGGAGCTCAGTAAGGGGTTTCCTGATAAAATCCTTCTCCAATGGAGGTGTAAGATTTATCCATAACCAGTGGATTATGAAGACACTAGTTTATGTTGCAAGAATGTTCAACAACACAAATATCTTCATAATGTCTTCCCCTTTTGCAAGGGCCTTATACCCACCCAAATGCTAACAAAAAGAACTTGGATGGAAAGATCCAAAGGGAACCAAAGGATCCAAGACTACTAGAGCTCACAAGCAGGATAACACAAAACAATAAAAGGCATATAGTACCCATCTAGCCACATCAAACTCAACTCAACCTCATGTTGAGCCTTTTCAACCCACAACAAAGGAAGCTCAACTTTTGATCAAAAAGGAAAGAGACTCAACCATAAGTTTGACCTCAACAATGTGTTGGCAAAAATGCACCCATGAATTAAATCACATGGATAGCGATAAAGAAACTACAAATATGCCAAAACCTTCATCAATGGAAATGTCTAAAGGAAATGTCGTCATTTAAAAGAAAAAGAAAGAAGGAAAACCCCGCTAACTATCCTGAGAAATAAAACCAAAAAATTATAAATGTATCACTATATATTGTGCTTGTTAGAAATGAACATAACGATATAAATTGATATTTTAAAATAATACAATTTTATTTTAAAAAAAATTACACATTACTACGTTGTTATATTCAATTATACTGAAAAACTAATCACCCTAATTTTAAAAAATCTTCAAAACATAGATTGATGATTTTCTTTAATGTTTTAATAAAAAAATCAATGTTACAATTTTCTTCAAATTATGAAGGAGGAGGCCCATTCTCATCTTAGTTAATAAATATTTTTGAAGAGCATCATGTGATGTCACATGTCAACATAAAGAAGGAACCTTTTATATATTCACAAAAGAATTAAGAGGCAAAATTTTTTGTTGTTTATATATATTATATATTATTTATATATATATAGTATATATCTCTATATATATATATATATATATATATATATATATAGTATATATATATATTTAATATATATATATTTATATATAATATAATTATATATTATAAATATATATATATATAATTATATTATATATATATATATATATATATATATAATAATATTATATAATATATATTATATAATCTAATTTTAAAGTATAGCTAAGCTGATATCAATTGGTGTATGACACACTCTGTTGTGGGAAGAGATCACTTTTGCGTACGATTTGACTGCTAAGTCTACGAAGGGCATACATACTCTACCTCTTCTGTTTGAACATATGACCTCTTAGGAAAAACAAGTGTCTTAACCATTAACCCACTCATAAAATTTTTAAAATCTCATAATAAATTATTCAAAACTAGATCAATCATTTAAATATCTTTTTATTTATAAATATATGATTTAAAAAATATATTTAAATTTTCAAATATTTATAAATAACCTAGATTTATGAAATTTAATTTTAGTTTTAATTTAATATATATACGTTGATTTTTTTGATAAAGAAAAAATCTTAGAGACATGAAATCTGGAAAGCCTATCCCTCTGGCGATGGGCACCTCAGAAACTGAAATGAATCTAGGATATTATAGTCTTCGATGACATAAGTAAGGCGAAACATTCACTCATACTTTAAATATCCCTATAAAGTTTAGTTTGACTTACTTCGTGGGTCATTGATCTCCCATTAATCGAATGTCCCTCAAGGTTTTTAGATGACCTCGCATCCAAGGCTAAACCTAAACCCTTGATCTAAAATGAATTAGTCAATTCGATGGAATATCACCGAACCACCATTACTTGACTCATCACTTGTCTCACACAGGCCACAGCCCGTAGACATTGTTACCAGTGATCAAATTTGAAGGGGTAATCTTATTTTCAATTTGATGTGCATATATTCATCTAGCATTTCCATAATGAAAAGCTAAAAAAAATTATATTTTAACTCACAACAATATGTTATTTCTACATTTCATTTTCGATTAATTTTTTTCCTATTAAATAAAATAAACTCTTAAAACTAGATGGCTATTAGAAGATATCACATTATGACAATATCAAATACATAATATAATGAGATCTAAAAACTATAAAAA
Source organism: Pinus taeda (assembly GCA_000404065.3). Classification (NCBI taxonomy): domain Eukaryota; kingdom Viridiplantae; phylum Streptophyta; class Pinopsida; order Pinales; family Pinaceae; genus Pinus; species Pinus taeda. The sequence continues at coordinate 36,418 of APFE031648453.1, forward strand.
CTTATTAGAATTGCAATTTTTTATAACTGAATTTGCCTTTTTTAAAATAACAAAATGGTTTCATTATTTTTAAAAATATCTATAATATTGAAATTCCGCAATCTTAATAATTAATGCATGTGATTCAAGCCATTCTTCTAAATTTAAACTGAAAAAAGTTTCAAGCAATAAAAAATCGTACATAAAACCAACTCACTAGCCTAGTTGTGGTTGATGACTATCTGGGCTAAAGAGAGATTTTAGAATTATCTTGAAATAATATTGAATGAACTTGATGTTGTCATTATACTTATGAATGGGTTAATGGTAAGGAACTGTAGCCCTCATAAGGAAAAACATGGATTCCCATTGATTGTGGTTTATAGAGTCTTCCACATACAATGACATATTTTCTCTCAACTCTTCCAATGTCAGAAAGGCATTGAACCTGGATATTAAATGCGAATAAAAGAAACCCAACAACTATAAACATATTGAGAAGAAGCAAAAATTTATTGATTCAACCACAACAATAATCAAGACAGCACTACCATGAATAGATAAAACACGTGGGATATTCACAATCTTGAGCCCACCATCTATATCTTTCTTAATTGGAATCCATTTTACCATTCTTTGGTAATGAAAATAAATGGAACACAAGAGCAAGATCTAGGTGGATACAAAACATATAATTTATCATACATCCATCTTCGCTCGATCATATCACAGTAGGGTTGCATTCTTATTGAAGGACATGTCAGTGCCCTTGCCTCCCATGGGCACATTATTAGCACTCTTGCTACCTATCCTTAGGTTCGACCTATTGACTTCTTATCCATTAATTATGTCTCATTGTTACTCTTAGATTTACCCCAAGAGCCTGAATCTTGTTGTCGATCTTGGAGAAGATTATATTCAAACACACGTTAGGAATATTTTAACTATATGTTAGGCATTAAATGTTTCTTGATTGCAGGCACTAGTTGGTCCCATTTACTTCACGAGAGAGAATAAGAGCAGGAAATTCAATAGATATGTACATGGTGGCCAGATTTTAGGTAAATCTTAGTCTTTATCATTGAGCTTATATGTTTGTTTATATAAACATCCTGCATTATAGTAGTATAAAAAATGTTGAGATATAATTATTTTGAATTTAATTGTGTTTCTTGAACAATAATTGATATAGAAAGTGTGGTGGTGAAGACGACTAAATGGCACGAGCAAATGCATTGATGTTCATCCTGCCTTAGACATGCATTTCAAAATCGACATCGACATGGTGAAATGTCCTATTGGAAAGATAGAGGAGACAAAGAATAAAATTCACATATAAAATACACAAGTTGTGGTTCTTCTATTGATAAAACAAAACATGATACTTACAATGAACCCAATGAAGGGTATTTATCCTTTTCAAACTAATGACTTGCCTAGAATATCTTAACATGCATCTACATGCAACCACACTGTTATACGGGAATAGTTTCCACTCGGATGCTACTATTCCCACTAAGATGGGTGGCTATCTTAGAAACAACAATCAAATTCTATTATTGATTCCTTTTATGAAAATAGATGAGAGGAGAACCAAGAGGGCCAACCTGAGTCTTGCGCTCGATTTCCTCTCCTTCTTG